>SKCR01046878.1:0-180611 GCA_019454045.1 Zanthoxylum bungeanum | reverse complement strand
AGCATTTGCTCCTTCATCAATTTTCTATGTGGAAAAATGTAGTTGATTTTGATTAGAGTATTGATATATATACTATCAAAACGACGTCGTTTTAATCTTTTTTTTTTTTTTTTTTTATTTAATTTTATTTTATCTACTATTAAAATGACGTCGTTGTGATGATAATTTTGTCATCTTTTAGTTGTCTCTTTATTATTTTCCTTTTGATTATGTAGAAAAAGAAGCTATAGCCATGGAGTTCTTGATACTCAAATCTTTTTAATTAGGGATCAATCATAAGTTGAAAACTCATCTTTTATAAACAGTAAGCTTACTGAAGTTTATATGATTTTATTTACAACTTAAGGTGCAAGGGTAAAAGAATTTGAACTTTGATTTGGACTGATTGAAATTGATCATTGTTGAATTGTATTAGCGAGTATTGAGAGGGGGAGAGATTGTGGGGTTGATTCTTTTGAATTTTAACTAAAATGGGTCATTTCACTCATTGTTGAAAATGAAATGTGCATGCATAAGCATCTTATAATATTATTGTGGTAGACATTGACATGGATAGTTTCCAACTTGATTTGTGTCTTTGCAAGTTGAATGGAAACTTTACACATTTTGTCTTTTAATTAGGGTTTGTGGGTTGTGGCCATATTTGAAATGAAGACACCTCCATCTAATAAAAGCTACATGATCCGCCCATGGATCGATAGAAACTTTTTCCAGGAATAACATCTAGGATCTTCCATCATGATAGTTTAACAAAGACTAATGTAAAAATGTTGGTGTCTTATTAGTTACTACAGTATGGTCATAGTTATATAAATTGACTAATTGTTAATTAAGCAATTGAAAACAGGCAGATATAGGCTACTTAATTCATTAGAGTTCATCTTCTTTACATCTCCTTATTGTTGTTATTGGACGAAGCCGGTTAGAAATTCTTGCCTGCCATGGTCTTTCACTTCTATACTCAAACGTTAACATCTCCATTGTTCAAGTTATTGTTGAGTACTTTCATGATTGTAGGTGGGAAGTGTCTATATATTCAACGAGAACACCTTCATATTCTGAATAACTAAGTTAACTTGTTAGGGTGAGACTAATTAAGTTTTATCTATATCATATTGTAGCTTAGGGCTTTCTCTTCAATTTGTAACCTTATAGAGTGTGCTGATTAAGTTGCGTATGTGTAAACGACTTCAAATGTTCGCATTATCATAGGACGAATTAGTTTCTTATATGATAGTTAATTATTTTTTTTTAAAATCAATTCCTAATCAACCAAACTGGTATAAGTCTCTATCTTGCAGATTCAATTGACAGTGACTTGTTGATGTTCATCAAATGTAATTGTAAGTACTACTTATAGTATTGGGACTTGATCATCATCATCATCAGAGTTGTTATAATTTATGACACTACTCATGTACTTTGAGATGAGAGAGAAGCATTATATACATTCTCCCGAGTTTTTCACAAGATCGCCTCACTGCAAGGCTCTGCTTACACATTTAAACTTCTGCATGAAGTACTTGTCTATGCTCAGGGTTCAATTTCTTGTATAGGGAATTGTATGTGTTTGATTCCTGTATATGTTTTTAGAGAAATACTAACGAGTGTCCAAAAGAGTTCTCATTGGATTCATTTTAGGTAAATTTTCATGGGAAAAATGAAATATTAATTAATTTTTTACATTTCACCCGAAAATGAACCTTTAATGAGTGTTCTTAGGGCACTCGTTAGCCTGATCCATATTTTTATTGCGTTGATATCTTACCAAGATTAATATTTTATTTTAATTTTTTTTGAAAAAATTGAGTTATAGTTTTGCAGCTGTAAATAGACCTGACCACAGTTCCAGTTCGGAATCGAAACCGTTCCGGTTCCAAAATTGGAATCGAACCGAACCCTCAAACGGTTCGATCACAGTTCCACAAAATTTGGAACTGTAACCTTAACCGAAACATGAACCGAACCAAATTTTTTTATTTTTTCCCTTAAAAATAGAGTTTTCGGTTCGGTTTCGGTTCGATTTGTTTCTGCTGTTCCAAAAAAATGGAATCGTAGAATCGAATGATTCGATTCGATTCGATTTTGGAGCCGAATCGAACTGTTTCCACCTCTAGCTGTAAATGCTTTGCTCTTTTAAATTTATTTCTATTAGGGAGCTGAAGGAGATGGAGATATGAGCGTCTCCAAATGTTCACCCAAATTGCTAAACCCGAGTTCGCCTGAATCGGGTTTTTTGGGTGTGGTTTAATACACTTATGAGCCCAAAGTAAGTAAACAATGAAGCCCAAGTCCATACGTAATTGAGCCTACTATGCTTGGATCAAAGCAAGCAAGTATATGAAATTTAGGGGTGGCAATTTGGGTCAGGATTCGTTTATTCGTTCGATTCGATTCGCTTTAAAGCGAATACGAGTTTGAAAAAATGGATTCGTTTAATGAATGGGTTAATTCGATTCGATTCGTTTATTAAACGAATCGAATACGAATTTAAGCTCATTGATTTGTTTATTCGTTTAGGATTCGTTTTATTATTTTTATTTACTAGTTCTTGTTAATTTTCAATTAAGATTCGAGAAATTATAGCTAATTATCATAGAAAAAGTAATATTTTCAATATTTTGTGAGGTATTTTTAGTAAATATATTAATTACATATTTCATATGTATATATTTATGAAGAATTAATGTAAATTAAGAGTGATAGGTTATTTTATTAAATAATATTATTGACTAAACGAATATTCATATTCGATTCGTTTAATAAACGAATCGAATACGAATCCTGATATTAGGATTCGTTTAATAAACGAATCGAATACGAATCCATCACATTTTGATTCAATTCGTTTAGGATTCGATACGAATTCGATTCGTTGATTCGTTTTGACACCCCTAATATGAATGCGTCATTGATTTGAATGTTCTAGGGTTTACGGGGTGAGCAATAGTTATGGATTTATCCATAATTGTTTGGGATTGAACATAAAATTTAATTTCGGAATCAGAACATATTATTTTAGGATAGGTTCTGATTTTCAAAAGTTAGGAAATTTTTTTTTGGATATGTTCCAGTTCTTCCAGTACGGGATCCGGATAAAAACACCAAATTTGTAGAACAAAAGATATATAACATAATAATATTAAATTAACTCACAATTTGTGGTTTCATTGGAGCAATTAGTTTTAAATTAGATCAGTATCATCTAATTGTGTCCACTTTCTTCATATTAACTTTTAATTTACAAAATCTCACGAAGTTAACACATATTTTTGTATAACACAGAGTTGAAAAGTTAATATATTTTACTTTCATTATCAAAAAAAGATAACTAAATAAGGTATTCTATTTAACATGATAGATTTCGATTCCTAATAGTTATGAACATATTTTTCGAGTAGGTTCTGTTTTTAAGTGAAATTGGAATTATAATCGAAATCGATGTTGCTCACCCCTTGTCTAAGCTTTAGACAAATTTAATAGGGAGGGAAATGTTAGAAATATAATTTTATCTTACAAATTGGTATGGCAAGTGTTAAATTATCCACACAAACCTTGTATTTTTAGGAGAATAATATTTTTTTTATAATATTTTCAGATTTTACATGCGTTAAATGAGTTGTATATGATGTAATGACAGATTGTGCAAGTTGTTCAATGGAAATTTGGAAAATGATCTATACTTACTTTAAATAATAGGCATGCAATAAAGTGATAGTGAGTGCTAGAAACGATCAAATAGAGAAAGTAAAACCCAAAACAATGTATTAATATTCATACCATATCAGATAAACTTTTTCCTCTTATTTCTAAAGACAAAATTGCAAAAAAAAACGATTTATTTTTTAAAATATGAAAATTTAAGTGTCACATATTGGGGTAGGGGTGAGCAAATTTCCCTAGGAAATTCTTGAACCCGTCCAAAAAATTATAGGACGAGATGGATATGTGATCACGTTTCGAGACCAATCACGTAGAATTTGAGTGTACACGATCTTTCGGGTATGAGAATTATTGACTCAGAAATTCTTGTACCCGTTGTTTCTTTAAAATTTAACATATGAGATATTGTCATTTTGTTTTAAATGCAAAAACGGGTATTCAATATCCGATCGAGTTCTTACTATTCGAATGAAAAATTAACTCCCGATCGAGTACTTAATTTCTAACCCGTTCCAAACATATCGAGAGGGGTTGGAAATTGACTATCGATTCAAGACTTATTAAGAACAAAATCCCAATATTCAAAATTCTCAATTATCGATCGGGAATTTTTAACCCAACCTCCTGAATACGAAATTACCCACCCTTAGAAAGGGCTATATTATGCATTTTATTTTCTAATCTCCCAAAAATAAAGTTTCTGATTGCCATGTCATGGACCTCTTGTTGCCCGTGCTGATACGGGAATGTATGGGTCCCAGTGTTTGACCGAGAATCTTGCTTTGTCTAATAGAAGAAATAATTTCGTTTTTGGATTATTATCAATTAAGTCCTCATTGTTTCTTAAAAATACTCCTAACAAAACTTAAAAACTAAACTATATCTTACTTACATTCTCAAAGTACTTTACCAATTATTAAAAAAATTATAATAAGATCACATGGTAATTAATTTTCCTTCCCATCCATTGGAGAGAGAAAATTATTGAACATCCATAAAATTCTAAGAGATTCATATTTTATATATACAAATATATGTCGAAGGTTAGAATTCACAAAAATTTAAATTATTTCTAAAAGGTGATCTTATAAAACCTAAAAATCAAAAATCAAAAATTCATTTTTATTTTTACTTTAAAGAAAAACAATGAAGGTTACTTAGAATACATTTGTTTATTCACAGATTTATAGACAACTAACAACCCATTCTTAATTTGATTTAAATACTTGTAATGTCAACTCTTTCAATGGTAAAACAACTAATTCTATATGATGTATTTAACTCTTCCCGTCGGTAAACCCTAATTATTAATTAAGGACATAAATAATAAAAAATGCAATCAGAGGGATTTAAGCGAGATGTTTTGAAAATGTTGGGAGTCTACAGTTTTTTTCTACAAACAATCGGACTTGAGTGAAAATATCTATTTTCAGGTTCGTGTCTCTTATATTAAAAAAAAAAAAAATCACCCTCACACAAGAAGTAGGGTTTTGTTCTTCCAGACATAACCGAACCTCTGTTTGGTTCTCACTCATTATCCTTACAAAACTACTTTGCATTTGATTTTACTACAACAAGGTCTCCTTCAATCTCACTCTCAATGTATTAATTATGTATAATTTTGTTTTTTGGTTGAACCACTTAATTATTTGCTCTGTTTCGGTTGTAATTTTTTTTTTTTTTTTTTTTTAATTTTTGACGGCCACTTTTTGTTTTGCTGATAAGTTTTCTTTCTTTTTAATGGGAAAGAAAATGGAATTATGGGTATGTGAAAGGAGTATTTTTTTCCTCTTATATATATATATATTTTTGGTTTTGCAGGCTGATTGAATGGCTGGTTTAAAGGAAATTACAGCGGCTGAGTTTTTGCTAGTATGTTTTGAATCATTACTTTCTGTTTGGATTGGTTTCCGAGAAATCTTGGGAAAATAGTATTATGATTAATATATTTTTGTTGTCATTCTCCCGCCAAAAGGGATATAGTTTTAGTTAATGATGCTTTGTTATTCTTGAAATTTTAATTACAGGGTACCCACAGGAATACTCTGTTCTTGAATGGAAATTCTGCTATCAAGAGAAAGAATTTGCTATGGGGTGCGCTAAGCAATCAGAATTCAAAATTTGGTATTTCTAATAGAAAAGCTGTTTCAATGAAGTGTTGTGCGCAGTCTAAACCTAGAGCTGTTGTTTCTGGGGATGTTAGCAGTTCGGTAGATGAGCAACCGAACTTGATTGATAAGCCTGCCCAAGAGGTTATTCATTTTTATCGTATTCCGTTACTTCAGGACAGTGCGGCCGCTGAACTTCTCAAGTCTGTCCAAACAAAGATTTCAAATCAGATTGTTGGTTTGAGGACAGAACAGTGTTTTAATATCGGTCTTGATTCTGGGATTTCGAATGAGAAGCTTGGAGTTTTGAAGTGGCTTCTTCAAGAAACATATGAGCCGGAGAATTTGGGAAATGATAGTTTTCTTGAGAAGAAGAAGCAAGAAGGATTGGATGCTGTAATAATCGAGGTTGGGCCTAGATTGTCTTTTACTACTGCATGGTCTGCTAATGCTGTGTCTATATGTCGTGCGTGTGGGTTAACAGAGGTCAGTCGGCTGGAGAGGTCAAGAAGATACTTGTTGTTCTGTAAGGGTCCACTACTCGATACTCAAATTAATGATTTTGCTGCAATGGTTCATGATCGGATGACTGAGTGTGTTTATATCGAGAAACTAACATCATTTGAGACCAGTGTGGTCCCAGAGGAAGTTAGATGTGTGCCTGTTATGGAGAAGGGCAGGAAGGCATTGGAGGAAATCAATCAGGAAATGGGTCTGGCATTTGATGAGCAAGATTTGCAGTATTACACCCAGCTCTTCAAAGAGGACATTAAGCGGAATCCAACAACTGTCGAATTGTTTGATATTGCGCAATCTAATAGTGAGCACAGCCGGCACTGGTTTTTTACTGGGAAGATTGTTATTGATGGTAAACCTATGGATAAGACTCTCATGCAAATAGTGAAGAGCACCTTGCAGGCAAACCCGAACAATTCTGTCATTGGCTTCAAGGATAACTCAAGTGCAATCAAAGGCTTCCTCGTTAAGCAATTGCGACCAGTTCAACCCGGTTTGACATGTCCATTAAGTGAAAGTGCTCAGGACTTGGATATTTTATTTACAGCAGAGACCCATAATTTCCCATGTGCAGTGGCACCTTACCCTGGTGCAGAGACAGGTGCAGGTGGTCGAATTAGGGATACTCATGCGACTGGAAGGGGGTCTTTCGTTGTTGCATCTACAGCTGGTTACTGTGTTGGGAATCTCAATATGGAAGGGTCTTATGCTCCTTGGGAAGATCCATCCTTTACATATCCATCAAACTTGGCTTCCCCTCTTCAAATTCTTATTGATGCTAGCAATGGTGCATCTGACTATGGAAACAAATTTGGAGAGCCTTTGATACAGGGCTATACTCGAACATTTGGAATGAGACTACCAAGTGGTGAAAGACGGGAATGGTTGAAGCCAATCATGTTTAGTGCAGGCATTGGGCAGATTGATCACAGACATATAACAAAGGGTGAGCCTGACATTGGGATGTTGGTTGTGAAGATCGGAGGTCCTGCATATCGTATTGGAATGGGGGGTGGAGCAGCATCTAGCATGGTTAGTGGGCAGAATGATGCAGATCTTGATTTTAATGCCGTACAGCGTGGGGATGCTGAGATGGCACAAAAGTTGTATCGTGTAGTTCGTTCTTGCATTGAGATGGGGGAAAGTAACCCAATTATCAGCATTCATGATCAAGGAGCTGGTGGGAATTGTAATGTTGTCAAGGAAATCATATACCCAAAGGGTGCTGAGATTGATATCCGGGCGATTGTAGTTGGTGATCATACTCTGTCTGTTTTAGAGATATGGGGTGCTGAATATCAGGAGCAAGATGCCATTTTGGTGAAGCCTGAAAACCGTGATCTTTTACAATCAGTCTGTGAAAGAGAAAGGGTCTCGATGGCTATTATTGGAACCATTAGTGGCGAGGGTCGTGTTGTTTTAGTTGATAGTGAAGCTGTTCAAAAAAGTTTGTCAAGTGGACTCCCTCCTCCTCCTCCCGCTGTAGATCTTGAGCTTGAGAGAGTACTTGGAGACATGCCTAAAAAAACCTTTGAATTCCGTCGGGTGGACCAGGCTCGAGAGCCACTTGATATTGCTCCTGGGATTACGGTGATGGATTCTTTGAAGAGGGTATTGAGACTTCCATCAGTCTGTTCGAAACGCTTTTTAACAACAAAGGTGGATAGGTGTGTGACAGGACTTGTAGCTCAGCAGCAAACTGTTGGTCCCTTGCAGATTACTCTTGCTGATGTTGCAGTCGTTGCTCAAACTTATACTGACTTGACTGGAGGAGCATGTGCCATTGGGGAGCAGCCAATCAAGGGTTTGCTGAATCCAAAAGCAATGGCTAGGTTAGCTGTTGGAGAAGCACTGACAAATCTGGTGTGGGCAAAGGTTACTGCTCTTTCTGATGTTAAAGCAAGTGGTAATTGGATGTATGCCGCCAAGCTTGATGGAGAAGGAGCAGCCATGTATGATGCTGCAACAGCTCTTGCGGAAGCTATGATAGAACTTGGAATTGCTATTGATGGAGGAAAGGACAGCCTTTCCATGGCTGCCCATTCAGGTGGAGAGGTTGTTAAGGCTCCTGGAAATCTTGTAATTAGTGTCTACGTCACATGTCCTGACATAACAAAAACTGTGACACCAGATTTGAAGCTAGGGGATGATGGTGTTTTGCTTCACATTGATTTGGCAAAAGGGAAACGACGGTTAGGTGGATCTGCTCTTGCCCAGGTTTTTGACCAAGTAGGAAATGAGAGCCCTGATCTCGAAGATGTTCCTTACTTGAAAAGAGTATTTGAAACTGTTCAAGACCTTATAGGTGATGAACTTGTATCTGCTGGCCATGATATTAGTGATGGTGGGTTATTGGTGTGTGCCCTGGAGATGGCATTTGCTGGGAATTATGGTATTACCTTGGACTTGAATTCAGAAGGTAATAGCCTCTTCCAGACACTGTTTGCCGAGGAGCTTGGCCTTGTTCTTGAGGTAAGCAAGTCAAACTTGGATACTGTATCCCAAAAACTCCATGCTGCAGGTGTTTCTACTGAGATCATTGGACAAGTAACCAGTTCCCCATCGGTAGAAATACAAGTTGATGGCATAACCCATTTGAATGAGAAAACTTCTCTACTTAGAGACATGTGGGAGAAAACCAGTTTTGAGTTGGAAAAGTTCCAAAGATTGGCTTCTTGTGTGGAATCAGAGAAAGAAGGGTTGAAGTCGAGGTGCGAACCATCATGGAAATTGTCCTTCACTCCTTCCTTTACAGATGAGGAGTATATGAACACAACTTCAAAACCGAAAGTAGCTGTGATTCGAGAGGAAGGCAGCAATGGAGACAGAGAAATGTCTGCAGCGTTTTATGCTGCTGGGTTTGAACCGTGGGATATCACTATGTCAGACCTTATTAATGGAGCCATCACTCTAGATGAGTTCCGTGGAATTGTGTTTGTAGGAGGTTTTAGTTATGCTGATGTTCTTGATTCTGCAAAAGGTTGGTCTGCTTCCATACGGTTCAATCAACCTCTTCTAAACCAATTTCAGGAGTTTTACAAGCGTCCAGACACATTCAGTCTTGGTGTTTGCAATGGGTGTCAGCTCATGGCTCTATTGGGGTGGATCCCGGGGCCTCAAGTCGGGGGTGTGCATGGCGTTGGTGGGGACCCATCACAGCCAAGGTTTGTTCACAATGAGTCAGGTCGGTTCGAATGCCGCTTCTCAAGTGTAACAATAAAGGACTCGCCTGCTATAATGTTGAAAGGAATGGAAGGCACCACATTAGGTGTCTGGGCTGCCCATGGCGAGGGGAGAGCGTATTTCCCTGATGATGGAGTTCTTGATCGTATCCTTCATTCACATTTGGCTCCAGTAAGATATTGTGATGATGATGGGAATCCTACAGAAGTTTACCCTTTTAATGTGAATGGCTCTCCCTTAGGAGTGGCAGCAATTTGTTCACCCGACGGAAGACATCTTGCTATGATGCCTCATCCAGAGCGTTGCTTCTTAATGTGGCAGTTCCCATGGTACCCAAAGAACTGGAACGTGGACAAAAAGGGCCCTAGCCCATGGCTAAAGATGTTCCAAAATGCTAGAGAATGGTGCTCCTGAGATGGTTTAGTACTCCCCTTCCCCTTTTCCCTTTGGGAAGATTCATGCCTCTAAATGCTTGCTGATGTATCATATGTTTTGACTCCGGGAGAGCCAGGGCTCTGATTGTTTCATACAAAGTCTGCAGACATTTCGAAGTGAGTTGTATTTCGCTTTCTGATATGTGCCAATTTCAGAAGACGTCCAAAGTGTCAATTTCTTTTGATAATTTTATTTGCAAGAACTACATTAAAGATTAAGTGAAAAATAAAATGGCATCATTTTGTTTTGTTTAATAACTTAAATGCAATTTTTACATATTTTGGTTGCTCCAAGTTCTTTGTTATGAAGGCATAAGTGCAGTCTGCAATTTAAAGGGATGATAACTTGTTAGATCCTCTCTCTATTTGATATGGGCATATAGGCCAGAACTATCTCCTGAGATTCTGAATCCAATTTCCAATGTCCACACTTGTATGTATGGATTATAGAGAAAGAGGAGCCGTGGTGGTCTCCCGGGCCTCCCAAAATTACGAGACTATTTTTGCTGCTGAATTCCTTAAGAGAGTTTTTTCACGCCCTAAGTGTACAATTTCTTTAGTATTGCATATCCTGCTGCAATTTCTTTCAATTTTTTTTTTTTAAAAAAATTTTTAAGAAGGGAATAATTGCCTAAAAGAAGTCACTTATAATTAATTTAGTTAAGGCAGGTGCATGGTTAAGTTGGTTTAGTAGAAAAGCTGTAAGTATATGCTTGTAGAAGCTCAACTGAAGCTAGAATATGCCGGCATCTTCATCTTGAAAATCATGGTTATATACATTCATGATATAACAAAATGAATATATATAATGATGCTTGTTTTCATTTGAAAGCCGACAGACTTCTCAACTAGCAGAAGCTCTTCACATACTTTACTGCTATGCTAGAGCTAATCTTGCTACCTGATCGAGCCCTGTAAGTTTGTGGCATTGCCACTGATATCAACTGATGAATAATATGCAAAATTCTCTTGCTCCACTGCATCAAGGATGCCAAGTAAATGATTCGGATTGGACTCAGGTAGAAAGTTTTGACCTTCCCAAGGGAGCTCTGCAGTCATTTGGCTATCAAAATCTTGGCTAAAGTTTACGTTTGCTGCATGGTTTTGCAGCAGTTCTTCCTCTGGGTACTGATAGTCAAGTGTGGTCATGGCATCAAGTAGTGGAGAAAAGTATGATTGACTACCAGGCTCATTAGGTGCTTGAGAACTTCCACTGCAAATGACTTCAACCAAGTTATTGGCCAGATGATTTTCGAGCATCTCTATTTCTTCTTGTAAGTTTGCTACCTGCAAGGCAATATAAAAAGGTTGTGAGGATTCTTGTCGATTCGAACTCATTTACTAATATCATAATTTTGCAGCATCGAAAATGTCAAACCTGTTGTTGGAGCGCGAAGATATCTGCAACACAGCCATAGATAGAATCATCCATTCGAGCCAACGCCTCGTAGGATATGGTGATAGCAGCATCACTGCGGTTGTGAACTGGTAAGTGTAGTAATAGCTTTGAGACATTGCTTGCACCAAACACTTTATGCACTGCTGCAAAATGGGTTGCAGCCTGGTCATAGCAGAAGTAAGGAGCAAAGATGCAATCATTTGTGCACCTTCTTCTTAGGAACTTGCATGCTCCACACGAAGAGCTAAGCCCTATCATTGTCCTAAGCTTTTACTAATCTCTAGTAATGTTATTTCACTGGTACTTGAAAACTTTGGACTGCTTTGTTTAGGATAAGAAGTCAGAAATTCTCTTAATAACAATCATGTAAAAGGGTTAGAAGTACTTTTTATTGTGGGCAAGGGACAATTCTCACTTTGGTTAAAATGTTAGTTTCTTTTGGGTCTCCTTTGTGGCCTACATTATCATTCTCAAATTTGGTAAGGTTTCTTAATTTAATGCCTTAAAAGTAATTTTTTTTCCCTTTCAAATTTATAAAGATTCCTCACAAAATAAGACTGTTGATGGAAAGAGCTAATCATCATATTTATCATAAGTTGGGTTCTAAAAATATGATACCATTGCCTTAAGTAGTTGGTTTTGAGTTTACAATGCTATCGGTAGACAAATACAATGGACATTTTCTCCCCTTTTTGTGTTAGAATTATGATTCTTGGTATTTTACCCATCAACTTAAGTTTTTGTATCAAATAATTTCAATAATATGATATTAAAGGCGGATCTTTGAGTTGATCTCCCTTTTTGAAAATAGTAAGCTGGTCATTGCTCTGTAAATTCATTCAGTTGTGAGTATCGTATCTTTTTCGGGCTTGTCTAGGATACCCAGGAGTATCTCATACTCCTGAGTTTTTCACCGTTGGATCATTTATCAGTTAAAAAAAAAATAAAGAAATAGTATTCTTTTTTTTTAAAAAAAAATTTACTGACGACCTCTGGGTATCAAATATCCCGGAAAATGATAGCAATGGCCATCCTTTTCATTTATACTATTTGATTGATATCCTGAGCTTGTCTAGTAGTTGCATCAAGGAATAATAATGATCAATTTGCATAAAGTTTTGTGCTTTAAGTCAAAGTCGAGTTACAGGGATTGATGCATTACGGCTCAGAACATGCTCAATTAGCTAGTGGAAACAAAACTATGCTGTTTTACACGCACACTCCAGAGCTTAAAGATTGGACATAGACTGCATATGACTCATGACGGCTATTTGTCTTGTTTCTGATAATTCCCCGGAATTAAGCAATTTTTATTACTTAATTAGTTCATTTTGTCCATTATTAAGCATATTTTATTCTTGCACTTAATCAGGTTGTGCTGTTGGCCACTTGATTTAATTGCAAAAGACTTCAAATAGGAGTGTTGTCATTCAACTCCCCTGAAAGGCCAAAAGCAGAAGCTTTGGATCTTGGAAGTGCTTACCACTTGTGCTTTTATGCTTCTTGGGCTCTATAGAAGAAAAGAGGGGAATTGACAAATGAAAGAAGAGATTGATGGGGGAGACAAAATGGTGCCCAATTACATTTCAATATTTCATTCAAATGAACAGGATAATTCTCACTTTATGTCTTTTCAGACACTGTTTGATCTTTTGTTATTTAATGAAATGGAATCTAGAGCTTTCCCACTTTCGTGTTTAACGATGAAAGTGTCTTTCTCTATCATGGATCAATTATAATTGTTCTTTCATATATTAACTTAAGTCTCTAAATGCTAGCTAGCTAGGGTTTGCTTGCTAGTTCTTGATTCCATGGTTTCAACAGAAGCCAATCTAGGACTTGTAGCTAGTTTCTCGTCCATTCATTTTTTTCATTTGCAGATTTAAGCTGTCATCAACTGCAATTCATCACAGTTCTTGTAAGTGGATGATTATTAGATATATAAGAATGTAAAAATATTTACATCTAAATATACTTCTAAATAAAATCTACTCATATTTGAGAAAGAATTGTCCATGTGTAAACTCCCCAATATATTATTTACTTTTAGTAACATCTCCTTTCACAATTTTATTTTTAACGTGGATTTGAGATCATCCAACCGTGTCTAACTAATCAAGGGAGTCCATTACTTTATAAACATAACACCAATATCTCTCATAAGAGAATGAAATGTCATAATCTACTTCCTTAAAGCCCAACATCCTCGTTAATTGTGATATTCACATATTTCCGATTATAAGTATCTCTGATACCATTTATAGTGACCTACCCCCAAAACTCAGGAATTCATGAGAGCAAACTATAGAACTTTTAGGCATCATATGCATTCTCTTAGTGTTCTTTAAAAAATCAACCAAGATTACAAATGAGAAGCACTGTGTTTCAAATTGCATTGTCCCCTAGATTTTGCTCCACTATAAATAGGAGCCCACTCAAGTCATTTGCATATAGCAATGGACATGTGGCTGCAATGAACCACATTCTCTTCAATTGTCATTTTTATTTTCCTTTTCCACAAATTTAAACAACACAAATAGTATGAAGCTTTGTGTGGTGACAAGATAAGCTCAATTTTAAGTGGCAAAGAGACAAAGCAAAGCATGAAAGAATTGTTCTTCAATTGGACGGCTGGGATGGAAGGAGATAAAGGGTCACAATGCAATGCAGGAAAAGTAAAGCTATATATATGCTTACAGTTACAGTATATATAACTAGAGATTTGGTCTCTGTCTTTGATATTGAACATGTGAAATTCTAAGACTTGAGTTAAGCTTGAGTGATTTAAGCATTCATGATTTTGTTTGAATTTAATGTATAGATAATGGGTTTGTTAATAACTTTGAAATTAAATTCATATATATTTCAGTATAGTCTTTAATCCTTTTTATTTAGTGTCACATCCATTTTATATATATATATATATATATTGAAATACATACTAATACTTACAATCTAGCTAGTTGGTGTTAATTAGATTCATCCACATGTTTAAAAAAGTCAGAATTTGCACCTAATAATTTCTATACCTTTGTACTCTTTGCATGTACATGTGTGTGTCTATAATTTTTTTTTCTAAGTTTCTATATTTTTATGTGTGTATATGTAATTTAAGTATTTGTTTTGAAATTAAATAAGCAGAGTATAGAATTTGGAAGTGTTGACTTGATTCAAATTTGTTAAAAGTTTTGACATCATTAGTTTGGATTAAAGAGTGGTGTTGCATGATTTGATATATGCAGCTTGAAGGAAGTTATTTGTATACGTCAATAATGTTAGAAAAACGAAATAAATAATATTGATAAAGGTTTTGACGTGTATTCATTGTCTTTAAGGAATTATGCTCTCATTATATTGCTATCGGATTAATGGCAGTTCCTTCAGGATATACAAAGCCAGACAGAAATTTCTAGATAGTAATTCTAGAAATTCTCCAAGAACGTCAGAAAAGTAAGTAAAATTTGGAATTTGTTATATTTTGGAAATCAGAAATGGAAATGCATATATAGAACTCTAAAGTCATAACACTTCAAAAGGACATAGCACTTCAAAAACGACACAATTGTTGACCTTTAAAAACTTGCTCTACTCTCAATGCTCTTCCTATATGGGATAAGAAGTCACCCACTTATCACTAACTATACCAACAATCCCCTACTTATAACCACGATCTTTAAAGTGATTATGTAAAAAAAAAAAATTAAATTTCAATCACACAAATACTTCTGTGTTAATCCCAAAACTGATCTCAAAATTCCAAGCTTCCATTGCCCCTTCAGGGAGCTTCAAGTTTACAGCTGAACACGATGAGAAGAAGCAGACCAACAAGAAGAAGGAAAATCATTCCAATGTGAGCTTATTTTCGCCAAGATGGGCATCAATTGAGTCCCTGCTCTCTCTTGTCAAAATTTGCAGTTTTGAGGATGTGTTTGATGCTTACTCTGTAATGTTATTATGGTGACGAATTTTCAGCCGAATCAGGATGAGTGCCGGAGAAATGGAAAGTGGCGACGCAGGAGAACCTGGCAAGTAGATCAGGCAAATCAAGTACCCTTAAGGCAGCTGACATAATGAAGAAGGGGGAAAAAAATGTGCTGCCTCTTCATCAATAATGAAGTGAGGAAGTGAATTTCCGGTATCGGAGTTGAGAGCATTGGCAAGAACCTCGTGAACTCAAAGGAAGGACCACCCAAATTAATTCAAGCAACCAAAGATGACAATGGAGAAGCTGCTCGAGTATGGAAACATGCTTGTGCATGACCAAGAGAATGTGAAGAAATTTCAGTTGGCTGACAAATAATTGAGTGAGGTTCTTGAAAATTCTCATGGCAGAATATAAATCAAATCAGTAGATGTTATTTTCAAAGAATATTAATTATTTTGCCATTTCACATGAAGAAGCGCGTTAGAACTTAGAAGTGCTTCAAAAACCATTTTTGCATATTTGGTTAGTAGGCAATGTGATGTATCGAATGTTGTCTCCAATAGACGTGATTTGATGATATAGAGTTCTGGATTTCATCTTGAGAGTTTGGGATATCTATGGATTTTATATATTCCGCTTAAGCCCACAAAAGATGGTTTGACGATGAAATTTCCAACGATTAAAAAAAAATTGTATCGACTGTTGATGCAAACTCAAAGCTACGTGACTAGTAAGCTAGTTGTTTCAACGGGCGATCAAACATTTTATTAAGGAATTGAATAAATAAAATAAGTACTTGAAAATTCGAACTATTTGTTGACTTTTGAGATAGCATTTGCCCGATAAAACCACCCTTGTTGGCAGAAAATAAATGAACCTTTCTAATCCAGACACCTTTTATTGCATTTATTTTATACAATCATCATTTATCCCCAAGAGGGTGGTTTGGTGATAAGGGTATTTGTGATGCGGTTTCGGTCGGTTTTTTCATTTTTCACTTCAAATCACGCGAGTTGAGGGTTTGGGAAATTAGAAACCGAAACTATAAATTTGATAAGGAAGACCGCGACGATTTGGGTTGGTTGTTTAGCGGTTTGGGCGGTTCTTATCGGCGGTTTGGATTATAATTTTTTTTGAGAAAATTTTGTGTGTTTTCGTATAATAATTGAAGAGGAAAAAACACCTAATTTTTATTTATACATTGCATATTGTAATATGATCATAAAATATCTTAAATTTCATGATTAAGAATAAGAATTATAAAAAAAATAACTAATTTGAACGTGGGGTCGTCGTAGTTTAGGCAGTTCGGGTCGCGGTTCGAGTCAAATTTTATAGTTTGGGGCGGTTCAGGTTGCAATTAGGTCAAAATCGCACACCGACCCAAAATTTACTGTTCGGCTCAAATTGACACGAAATCATTTTTAATATTTTTTAAAACTGTGCGATGCTGTTCGGATTGGTGCGGTTCAGTTCAGGTTGCGGTTTGACGCGGTACCGTGATCACCCATATTTGGTGGTGTAGGGTTTAGGGTCTGATTTTAAGAATTTGAGTTTGAATCCAGAGAGTGTGTTTCTTGTAAGAGTTTGGAACAGCCGGAAATTTTACATGTTCTGTTTAAACCCGAAATAAATGATTTGACGGTGAATTTCCAACGATTTCAAAAAAATACTAATGAGATTTAAAAAGAGACACAATGGGATTAAATTGGTAATTACTTAAGTAGGCTCAATCTTTTTAGAAGAGACCCCAGTGATTATTCTATATAATCCATGTTGACTCCTAGTAGAAAAATAATTTATTTTTATTGATTTACAATAAAGCATTTATTAATGGTTCATCAAAAAATTCAAACTTAAAAAAATGATTCACCTAACCCCACTAAAATTTAAGTGTTAGACTTTTGAATGCTAGTATTTTTTCCAAGTGCCCCACCACTAATTTGAGAAGTCATTATCTAAGTCTAATAAAATTTTAATTTCCAATCCCACAAAAGTCGAAATTTTAAGAAATTTGCACTATATTTTCACTTAAGAGTTGGCATTATCGGATTCGGATCGGATCGGACCGAATCCGAATCCGATCCGATCCGATTAGTATTAGTTTGTTTGATCTGATAAGGTTTGATAGCCTTATCAAACTCGATCCGATCCAATCCGATAACTATCGAATCGGATCGGATTTGTTTGATCCGATTCGAATACTTAACGAATCGGATAAATCTGATTTGATAACGGATTCGAATCCGATAGAGAATCCGATTTGATAATGAATCCGATAGTGGATTCGATTTGATAACGAATCTGATTCGATAACGGATCTGATTTGATAAAATTGATTTGAATTTTAAGTTATCCGATCCGATTCGATAAAATTGTTATGAATTTATAAATTTTCGGAAAAAATTTTTGAATATCAAATCGAATCTACTATCGGATTTATTATCAAATCGGATTCTCTATCAGATTTTGAATTCGTTATCAAATCGGATTCCTTATCGGATTCGGATTTGTTATCAAATCGGATAAAATCTGATTCGATCCAATAGTTATCAAATATCAGATCGAATCGGATCGGATCCGACCCGATCCTATCCGACTTCCACCCCTATTTTCACTAGATCAATAAGAAACTACGGGTTAAACAGTTTCAAAGAGGAGAAAAATAGAAGGAAAAAAATGAGAAAAATACTATGGGTTAAACAGAAATTAATAACTAATTAGTATAATGTATTGTATAGTCCTCGGATTTGGTGGCATGAGGTTTATGATTTGAGTGTTCAATTCTTAAAGTCGAATCTATAATATATTTCTTGTAAAAACATGGAATAAATATAAATTTTATTTGATTGATTTAAGCCCGAGTCGAGACATTAGATAGTTTGATGTCAGAGTTTCAAAAAAAAATGTATAATTCAAATAGTTTATTTAATGTTTGAGATCGAGAAAAATTACTACTCCTTAACGTTAGGATTCGCCATCAATTTCTACGGGCTAAAAAAAATACTTTATAATAACCAGGGGTGAACATCTATACTATTATTCACGTGATTAATCACAAAATAGTATCCTTAAAAAATAACTTTTGATATTAGTATAAATATAACATGAATATTTCGAGTCAGTTTAAAAATACAAGGACCTATTGAAAATTAATGTATAAATTAAGAACTAAAGAGATCTTACCTAGTTTATCTTTCTCTTGTGTTTGGTGGTGTAAGATTCGGGATCTCATCTTGAGGTTTTGAGTTCGAATCTAGGAAGTGTGTTTCTTATAAGAGCCTAAGACAGCCGGAAATTTAACCTGCTCCGCTTTTAATCTAAAATGAGTGGTTTGACGGTGAGATTTCTAACGATTTAAAAAAAAAAAAAATTACCTATATAATGTTTAGTAAAATTCATATTATGGAAGTGAATAGATTTATGTAAAATTTTATTTTTAATCACGTGCTACATGAAGATTTCACTTTGTGCATTTAAAATGTAGAGTGTGTTTTTTTTTATTAGAAACTTGCAAATTCACCAACCAACTTAATTAGGACGCGGCTTCTTGTTGTTGTTGGGGCAGGAGACCGAGACCCTTGTATCCTTATGTGAAAAATGATAATTAAAAGTTTTGCTAACAAATTCCAATTTGATTTTGATTTTGATTTTTGCACAAAAATCAAAAAGTTAACATCACGTCAACGTCCCTAATTAAATGCTAAACTTAAAACTTGTAGTAAATAATTAATAAAATCACTGAAATTTGACTAGTTATATAAGTTGTGTGTGATAAATTCTTGAGAGTCCGTTTGATATAGTTTTTTCAAATAAAATTTCTTCGAGTAAAATTTTTATTAATAGAGTTTTTAGAAATATGCTTTTGATATAAGAAATTTAGGTGTTTGGTTGTGAGTGTGAGTTTTTATTAAACATTATAAAATTATTTTATTAGACAAGTTTTTTAAGTTATGTTATAAAAGAAATGAAATAATATTGTTAAATTAAATAAAGATATTATAAACAATTTAAATTTTTTTTAAAAATTTCATAGCTCTACTCACAAAAGCCCAAATTTTAAGCTTTTGTTAGTAGCAACAAAATAGCTTTTTTCTACTTAAAATGAAACCAAATATCACTAAAAATTTTTGAAATAGCTTTTGGGATTTTTTTTTTTTTTTTAAAATAAAAAAAAAACAAAAAAAACTTTTACCTCTACTAGAAACCATACCAAACAGGCACTAAATCTATACTTATTTCAATTTTGAATTTGGATTAATCGTGTTTTTTTATAATTTTTTATACGAGTATAATAATAATGAAAAATGGTTAAAATATAATTATATTTAAATTCTTAATTATTAATTATTAATCACAATTAATAAAAAAAAAATACAAGTATCAAATTCAAATCATTCGCTTTTATTGATCGAATTCATATTTAGAAGGGGAATTTGTTACTTAAAGAGTGCTAAAGACTCTTTTCTTCATTTATTCAAAGCATTTATCTGATGCTCTTGAGGACATGAATCTTCATATTGCTTTCCTATCCTACACACTCCACGTGTCTTTCATTTTATAAAATTTGCATTCAAATAAGTTATTTCAATATTTTTTTTTTAAAAAAAAAAGATAATTCAATATTAAAAATGATAAACTAACGAAAGGGTAACAGGATAAACATTTCAACATTTTTTCTCCGCTATGAGCTTGAATACAAAGTTTTAAAAAATTACAAATAATAAGGAATCTCTTTTATTACAAATTCATAATTAAAAGTGGCAAAACGGAAAAACGAATCAATGAAGTGAATTTGTATCGAATCATAAATAATTATGTGGATTCATATTCGATTTGTTTAATAACGAATCGAATATGAATATTCGTTTAATCATGATATTATTCAATAACATAATTTGACACAATTTATTTACATTAATTTTTCATAAATATATACATATGAAATATATAATTCATATATTTACTAAAAATACCTCACCAAATATCTATAAGATTATTTTTCGATCGTAATTAGTCATAATTTCTCGAATTTTAATTGAAAAATAACAATAAATAGTAAAAGAAAAATATAAAACGGATCATAAACGAATAAATGAATCGATGAGCTTAAATTCATATTCCATTCGTTTAATAAACGAATAGAATCGAATTGACTCATTTATTAAACGAATATATTTTTTCAAACTTGTATTCGCTTTAAAGCGAATCGAATCGAACGAATAAATGAATCCTAACTCAAATTGCCACTCATACTCATAATAGAATTCATTGACTCTGATATAATTGTTATAAATCTATTGGTAGAAGTTATTCTTAGAAACCAGCTAGCACGGCTAAGGAAAGGGAGTTCATGGATTTATAAAAACAATAACCAACCTCATATTTAGCTAATGTGGGATAAATGAATCTCCCAAAGAAATTAAAATCGTCCCATTGTCTATCTTTTAGTATTATCATCTAATGACGAATTTATATACAATTCGATTTTAATTATTTGTATTTTTATGTATTTCATATGTGGTTAGTATTATATATTTTTATGTATATTATATGTGGTTAGTGATAATACTAAATAGTGATAATATATATATATATATTTAAAATAAGAGTATCATTAATTCATTATCCCACACACAGAAAGAATGAGAAAATTGAATGGCTGGCTTTAATAACTGGTCTGTCGTTTTGACTGGACGGTTGCGAAAATGCATGTGTTCTTTTCCTTCAATCCCCACGTGAATAATAGCGATGAGAATTAACTGAAAATGATAGGAATAAAGTTTTTTGTTCTCTAATTTTTTTTTTCGTAATATCTAGTAAATTATTTATATATTTTTTCAAGTTCTTATAGTTAACAACTAATGGTATCAAATTTATTTAATTTTTATTTTTCTTTTTTACCATTTATCAAATTTATAAGTAATAAAAAATAATTCCAACATCAATAATTATGGACTCATATAATATATTAAAAACATACAAAACTTAAATGTAAATTTTTACAATGTAACTTCGATTAATTTTCAAATAAATTATTTTTAATTTAAAAATATTATCAATTTGTCAGTTTTAGGCTTTCAAATTATTTAAATACAAGTATTCTCATGAGTTTTTTTTTTTTTTCAATTTTGGGTTAGTAAACAGTAGCCACCACTTGTGTTCCAATCCCATCAAAAAATATATATATTTTTAATAAATATAAGATTTTGAAATGAAAAAAATATATTAGAAACAAATTGGTGGTTTTAATAGAGTTGAAATATTGAGATCAACTGACTGAGTCAAGAGCATGTTGGAGATAATACTTAAAGAGAGGAGAAATGAAGAGCAAAAAAAAGAAAGAGAGAAAAAGCTTTTTATTTATTGTTTATGCCCATAATTATAGATGTCACTTTTTTATTTATAAATAAATGATAAAAATGAAAAATAGCAAAATAAATGAATATGTCATCATTAGTTTCTAATGACAGAAATTTAATAAAGTATTATGAAAAAAATTAAAGAATATACGGGCTATCATGAAAAAAATTAGGGATCCAAAAAGCTCTCCTAAAATAATATTAAAAAAAAAATGCATAATTTTTATTTCAAGTTAATAGTTTGCACATTTGAACATATAGAAACCAAACAGCTTTTACACTCCTAATTAGCTTATTTGAATGCAAATTTTACAAAATGAAAGACACGTGGAGTGTTAGGATAGGAAGGCAATATGAAGATTAATAAATGAAGAAAGAGTCTTTACCGGAACAAAAAGTGATGATTCATGTCCTCAAGAGTAGGGGTGTGCATCGGTCGGTTCGGTCGGTTAATCCTTGATTTTTTAACCGTAACCGAAATTTTCGGTTAAATAAAACTGTGACCGATTTAACCAATTTATGACACATAACCATTAACCATTAACCATTATATTTCGGTCGGTTATGGTTAATTCGGTTATTAACCAATCTAATAAATTAAAATTTAATATTTTTTATAATTTTTAATTAGTAAAATTATATATGATGTAGGTCGGTTCTACCGTTTTTTAGGAACGTTTCAACCAGTTCGAACCACTGACGTATTAAATTTTTTGGATCACTAATTCGATCACATATCCGATTCTAAAAAAATTAAAGGATTTGCACGCGCTAATATATATATATATATATATATATATATATATATATATATATATATATATATATATTATATAGAGTGTGTGTGTTTAATTTCGGTTAATCGGTCAGTTCGGTTATAAGAATCTCATAACCGTAACCGAACCGAATAACCGAAAAAGTTAAAAATTTTAACCGCAATAACCGATTTAACCAAATTAACTGAACCGTAATTAAAAAATGGGTCGGAACGGTTCGGTTAATCGGTTAAAACCGATTAATGCACACCCCTACTCAAGAGCATTCAAATAAAGATAATTCAATATTAAAAAATGATAAACGAACAAAAGGGCAACAGAATAAACATTATGGTCATAATGTCACATCTTTAAATTTTTTTATAATATTTCATCTAAGTTTTTATAGTTAAAAATTAATGGTAATATATCTATTTATTTTTTTTTATTTTTATCAAATTTATAAGTAATAAAAATAAATTCTAACATCAATAATTATGGACTCATAGGATATATTAGAAACTTAAAAAACTTACATGTAAATTTTTACGATATAGCTTCGATTAATTTTCATAAAAACTATTTTTTAATTAAAGAAGAAGAAATTATCAATTTACCAAGTTTTAGGCTTTCAGATTATTTAAATCCAAGTCTTCTCATGATTTTTTTTCCAACTGTGTTCCAACCCCATAAAAAAAGAAAATAACATTTTTTGAAATAATATATAAGAATTTTGAAATGAAAAATATATTAGAAAAAAATTGGTGGTTCTAATGGAGTTGAAACATTGACCGAGAAACCTTGTAGGGTGAGTGAGTTTAGACCTATTAGCTTGTGTAATGTGATTTACAGGATAAGAGCGGAACACTGGCTAATAGACTGAAAAATTACCTTCACCGGTTGATTGCTCCTAACCAAAGTGCCTTCATCCCTCAAAGACTTATAACCGATAATGTGATTATAGGGTATGAATGTTTGCATAAGATAAGAGGAGCTAAGGGGAGAAAAAATGGTTGGATAGCTTTAAAGATGGACATTAGTAAAGCTTATGATAGAGTTGAGTGGGAGTTCTTGAAAGAGAGCATGTTTGTGATGGGCTTCCCCGACCGTTGGATTAATCTTGTTATAAACTGCATTTCTACTTCCTCATTTTTAGTTGTGAGTAATGGTCAGGCAAGGGGTTTTTTCAAACCGCAAAGGGGGCTTAGGTAAGGATGCCCTCTGTTACCATATTTGTTTTTTCTTTGTGCAGAAGATCTCTCGAATTTGTTGAAGCAAGCAGAGGATATGAGACTGATTCAGGGTCTACACTTCAGCAGAGAGCTTCAGATTTCTCATCTACTTTTTTGCAGATGACAACCTCATTTTTACAAGAGCTGATGTTCAAGATTGTAAAAATCGAAAACGAATACCGAACGTCTACGCTCAAGCCTCTGGGCAGATTTTCAATTTCGAGAAATCATCAATGTTCTTCAGTTGTAATGTTCCGACACCTCAAATAGAGTTGATCAAGAAAATTCTCAACTTTAAGGTGGTGGCAAGACACGAAAAATACCTGAGTTTTCCGTCAATGATTGGTAAGAGGAAGAAATCTTTTTTCAACGACATAAAGATCAGACTTATGAACAAGATTACGGGCTGGTATATTAAAGTGTTTTCAAGCGGAGGTAAAGAAATTATCATCAATGCGATAGCCCAGACAGTTCCGACCTATGTCATGAGTGTTTTCAAAATTCTACAAAGTTTAGACTTTCAATTAAGAGAAATATTCACTGGAGGAAATGAGAGAAGATGTGTACAGCCAAGAGTAGAGGGGGTATGGGGTTTAGGGACATCTCTAGTTTTAATCACGCTTTGGTGGCAAAGCAAAGTTGGAGGATCTTGCAGAAACCCGACTCACTTGTGGCTAGAATTCTGAAGGCCAGATACTTTAGGAACTAGAATTTTCTGGAAGCTAATATGGGCTCAAACCCTTCGTATGTTTGGAGAAGCATTGTTTGGGATTGAGGGGTCATCCAGCAGGGAGGGAGATGAAGAGTTGGAAATGGATAGAGAATTAAGGTGTATAGTAGTAATTGGATCCCCATGCCAATAACCTTTAAACCAATCTCTCCCTACAGATTACATGAAGATACCTTAGTATCTCAACTGATTTCAGTCGGCCAACAATGGAATACGGAGCTACTCATGAATTATTTTAATCAAGAAGACGTAGACACCATCTGCAGCATGCCGTTGCCAAGAACACCTCAGGAAGACCGAATTTTCTGGCATTACGACAAAAGAAGGGAATACTCAGTGAAGAGCGGATATCAAGTAGCCCTTAGAATGAAATTTTCAGAAAATCCTTCTTGTTCGGATCCTAGTAAAATGCAGTGGAATGTCATTTGGAAGCTAAATCTGCCTGAGAAGGTTAAGATATTTATGTGGAGAGCGACTCAAAACTTATTGCCCACTGCAGAAAATCTGTGGAAAAAGAAAATAATTGATAATAAGATGTGTCAGAGATGTCAGAGGCAGAAGGATAATGTCCTTCATGCCTTATTCTTATGTAAGTTTGCAAAGCAGGTTTGGAGGTATAATGGCCTTACTAGCGCTGCTGGTGAGGCAAAGTCGAGGGATGTGTTGGGCTTACTACTGGAAGCTGCAAATGGGGGACAATGATAACCTGGTCAGAATTGTGGTAACCAGTTGGGCAATTTGGGCAGCAAGAAATGCCAAAGTCATGCAAGGTAATCAAGATGATTATGTGGTAGTCGCTGCGAAAGCTGAAGCTATGGTGATGAATTATCAAAGGGCGAACTTAGCCCCTATAATGCAGAGGAATTGCAGAGAAGTAGCTGGTTTGGCACAATGGCATCCACCTCATTCGGGGTGGTTTAAACTCAATGTGGATACTTCTACACATAGACACCAGAATGCCGCTGGCTTGGGTACGGTTGTGAAGAATGAGAAGGCCCGAGTTATGATGGTGGGCATCCGGAAAACAAAGTTTATACAGGGTGTGGCAGTTCTAGAAGCTGAAGCGCTTTTGTTTGGCTTGCAAATCACAGTTAAGGAAGATCTCTAGCCGCTAATAGTGGAGGGTCCAACCTAGTGTATGAAATTCATGAGCGTCGTCTAGAGATAGCTTGGATAATTGAGAAAATTTTGGAGATTGTAGGAATATACAAATAGATAGTTATCAATTATGTGCCTAGAGGGTGTAATGTAGTAGCTCACCTTTTGGCTAATAGAGCTATTCACTGTGATAATCATGCAGTTTGGCAGGGAACATATCCCGCTGATATTCAACTATTGTTAAACATTTGATTTTTTTTTATGAAAGTAAATTCTTTCCTTTCAAAAAAAAAAAAAAAAACTAACTGCTTCATGAGAATGTTGGAGAGAAAACTTACAGATGAGAAATGGAGAACGAAAAAATAAAAGAGAGAAAAAACTTTTAATTTATTATTTATGTTCATAATTATAGATGTCACCTTTTTATTTATAAATAACGGGTACAAAATGAAAAATAGTAAAATAAATAGATATGTTATCATTAATTTTTAATGGATGAGGTATTATGAAAAAATTAAAGATTTAAAGGGACGTTATAAAAAAAAATCAGAGATCATAAAACTTTCTCCCAAAATAATATAAAAAATACATCATTTTTATTTCACCTTAATAGTTTGCACATTTTAAAATATAAAAATATGAATTTTAAAGTTCTAACTCTACTTATATGGTTAGGCTCGGAGATTTGATTGAGTGGTTTCAAATAATATTATTTGGTTAATTACTTAAGTTGGAATCCTAAAAAAAATGTGAGATAAAACAAAATTTAAATTGGAATTTACTCACCTATGAGTTTGATTGATATTTTGGTCTGTGTTACTCTCTAAGACATGACACACGATCTCTAAACATGATTATATGTATGAATTAATCAAGAAAAGTGGCGGAAACACTTACATAATTTGGAGAAATTCGAAATTTTCCACCTTTTGGATGAAGCTCCAAGCTATTGTTGAGTTGTTTAAGCCTTGGGTGAGTTTCTCTAACACCTCATTTGACCCTCTAAATGCTAGCTTAGTTGAAAATTTTAAAGCAAAATTTTTCTTCAAGTAGAGAGGAATTCGGCCAAGCCAAGGGAGAAGAGAGTGAATAGTTTGTGTTATATTTTCTAAACTTGGTAGGGTGTGTGTTTGATGAATTTCATTTATTATGCCAACTACTTCTATCAAACTTTGACAAGTGATGTAAGTCAAGTGGTCCCACCACTTTTAAATTCAAAATTTAAGTTGGCTTAGTCAACACACAACTAAGCTTGGGCCCGGGTTCGTTTAGTTCCGAATTAAACGAATTTTTCATCGCGACATAATTAATCCAATTTAATTAAATAATTATGTCTCGCAAAATTATTACGATAGTCGGTTACGAATTGATTCTAAATTAATTCGTTCGCCCGAATTAAAATTCAATTTTAATTTCACATTGAAATCCAATTTCAATTAATATGTCCGATATATTATTTTAACCCCAAAGAAATAAATTTAATAGAAAAATTCAGTTTAACTATTAAATTTATTTTATCTATTAATTCTAAATTGAACGCGTTCTCTCTTCTATACGAATTTAATCCCAGATTAATTCTTGTCGCAATTAATCTCATATTAATTTTCTCTCTCATAATTAATCCCAAATTAATTCTAATTGAGTTAAATATCATTGGTGAATCTTTGGGAAGCGACCCAGGAGATTCCTGGATATGTCGGCAGTAAATACGGTTGTCAGACTATCCGAACACGTGCGTACCCCGTACCACGTTCTCACCGATTTAAAAGACGTGGTTGGCTTATAGCAAAGTACTGTGCCTACCAAATTCTTCAAAAATATTCACCGATGAATATAATCTGTATTAGGCGTAGTAATACAAATATTATGTAATGCGTAATACGATCCAGTATTGGATGTCACATGCTACGCCTAGGGCTGGCTCTATGTCTGCCCCGTACGAAGCATATATCGGATCCCGAGTAACTAGTCTCTGTAATCGGAAAGTCATACTTTCCCGATAGCTGCAGTTTTTAAGAGTACTAGTTATGTATCATGTGTGACCATCATCTCCATAAGACTGAAGTTATACTCTCATATTGACATCACATCTAATACACTACGATTCTCAGTAAACCCAATACAGGCGTACACAGAATCTGTTAAAGCTCCGGACGACCAATACCAAAGTAAACTGATTATCGCAAGTAATAACGACGAAAGTCTCAGGTTAAAGATCACATACACATACCCTGATTCGGATTCCCATAGACACATAGTCATACTACCAATGGGATTCCAAGTGGGTCTATCCATAGCGAACTATTCCCGGTCCAATGGCTAACAGAACCGCTTATCACACTTGCATAAGTATCCAATACCTAAATATATGAGAACTATGCTGTTAAGCTTCCATAACGCGCACAAGTGTAATACTAGACTATTCCACATTATCAATGTCCAGTCTCAATAATACTACAACTGGAGATATTTAATGATTAAACCGTTCGTGGATTAATGCTGTCTCATATCTTATTAATCTGATTTAACCATATGAACTTTTATCATTTATACATATCCATGTAATCCAATTATAATAATGATAAAATATCAATTTCCTTTTGTCACATAGTTAATTTGTACAAAAACACAATATTCTTTACAAATAGTGATGTTATAAGTCATAATTGTCCAACAATCTCCCATTTGGCTCATAGCCAATCACTCAAGTATCTAACACCTGAACTATGTACATGTCGCTCAAACTTTTACTGAGATATAACCTTCGTTAGCGGATCTGCAATATTATCATCTGATGCGATCTTTTCGATCTTCACATCGCCACGATGTATGATTTCACGAATCAGATGAAATAGTCGAAGTACATGCTTGGATCATTGATGAGACTGTGGTTCCTTAGCCTGTACGATAGCCCCATTATTGTCACAATACAAAGGTACAGGCTCAGGTGCTAACGGAACTACTCATAATCTAATTATGAATTTACGAATCCAAACTGCTTCTTTTGCTGCCTCAGCAGCAGCAATATATTCTGCTTCTATTGTTGAATCAGCAATAGTCTTTTGCTTGGAATATTTCCTGCTCACTGCTCCGTTGTTCAAACAAAATATGTACCCTAATTGTGACTTACAGTCGTCTTTGTCGGTTTGGAAACTTGCATTGGTGAACCCAGTCACCTCAAGTTCTCCTTCCCTGTAGACTAAGAAAACATCTTTAGTTCGTCTAAGATACTTAAGGATGTTCTTTACAGTAATCCAGTGACCATTACCTGGATCGGCCTGATAGCGACTGCACATGCTCAAAGCATATGAGACATCATGTCGCGTACATATCATGGCGTACATGATTGATCCAACTACTAAAGCATACGGTATATCATTGCATCTCTCTCACATTGAGTTTTAAGACACATATCCTTAGATAGAGAGACGCCATGTGACACCGGAAGCAGCCCCCTCTTGGACTGATCCATGTTGAATCTCTTCAATACTTTGTCAATATACGAGCTCTGGGAGAGTCCCAGGAGCTTTCTAGATCTATCATGGTAGATCCTTATTCCTAGAATAAAGGCTGCCTCTCTCAGGTCTTTCATGGAGAATTTTAATGAAAGTCAAGCTTTCACTGATTGTAGCATGGGAATGCCATTACCAAGAAGCAATACATCATCAACATATAGGACAATGAATGTCATTGTACTCCCACTAACCTTCTTATATACACAAGAATCATCTTCATTTTGAATGAACCATAATCTTTTATGATCTTATAAAAACGATGGCTCCAAGAACGCGATGCTTGTTTTAATCCATAAATGGATTGGTTTAACTTGCAAACCTTGTTTGCATGTCTTGGTACGATAAAACCATCTGGTTGTTGCATATATATATCCTCCAAAAGGTTTCCGTTAAGGAAAACGATTTTGATATATATCTGTCATATTTCATAATCGAAATATACAGCAATAGTAAGCAATATCCGAATGGATTTAATCATGGCAATGAGTGAAAAGATTTCATCGTAATCGACACCATGTCGTTGACGATACCTTTTAGCTACAAGCCTTGCTTTGTACTTTTCTATGTTGCCATCCATGTCTATCTTTTTTTTGAAGACCCATTTACAACCAATAGGCTTAATGCCTTCTGGTACATCAACCAGTGTCCAAACTTGGTTGGTATACATGGAATCCATTTCGGACTTCATGGCTTCTTGCCATAAAGCGGAGTCGATGTCTTGTATCGCTTCCTCATATGTAGCCGGTTCATCTTCCTCAACAAGATTAATGTCTACATGAGGTGAGATCAGAAACCCATACCTCTCAGGTTGTTTTCTGACTCTCTCCGACTTACGCGGTCTTTGTGTATTAGAAGAATGTGGAACAGTATCATCCATGATGGATTTTTCATGTTCAGGCTAGGAACATATCACTCCGATTTTCATCGAGTTCTACTTTCCTCCCACTTACCATTGCATTTATGAATTCATTTTCTAGGAAAACCTCATGGAGGGCAACAAATATTTTGTTCTCTTGTGGGTTGAAGAAATAATATCATTTCGTTTCCTTAGGATAACCTTCAAATAGGCACCTATCCAATTTGGGTTCTAGTTCGGTACTATCCAAACGTTTAACATATGCTCTGCATCCCCAAATCTTCAGGAATAAGAAACCCGATTTCTTTCCTATCCATATTTCATATGGAGTGTGTCCAACAGATTTTGACGGAACCTTATTCAAAATAAGTATTGCACTGTTTAATGCGTATCCCCATAAGGAAATCGGTAGCTCTATGTGACTCATCATTGACCTTACCATGTTCAACAAAGTTCGGTTTCTCCGTTTGGACACACCGTTCAATTGAGGTGTTCTGGGAGGAGTCCACTGTGAAAGAAGACCATATTCTTTCAAGTAATCTTGAAACTCATTACTCAAGTATTCTCCACCACGGTCCGACCGTAATATTTTAATACTTTTACCAGTCTATTTTTCTACTTCGTGTCGAAACTCTTTGAATTTCTCAAAAGTTTTCGATTTTTATTTTATAAGATACACCTAACCATAACGCGATATATCATCCGTAAATGTTATGAAGTATTCATATCCACCTCTAGTCTGGCTAGACATGGCCTGCATACGTCACTATGAACGAGGGCTAACAGCTTGGTGGCAAGTACACTTTTACCACTAAAAGGTGTTTTAGGCATTTCGCCTAACAAACAGGATTAACAGACATCATATAAATTAGGATCAAATCCGTCCAAGTATCCATTCTTCGAAATTATGGATATACGAGTTTTGTTAATGTGTCTCATACGACAATGTCACAAATAAGTCTCATCGATTTTACTCAATTTAAGCCTTTTATTTGTCATGTTATGTGTTTGAGATTCGTTTATATTCAAAATATAAAGACCATTATTCACATCTGTTGTACATATCTCAATGTCATCTTTATAAACAAAACATCCAGTGTTTTGGAATATAAAAGTATACCCACATCGGGTTAAACTAGATATAGAGATTATACTCATAGTCAAACTAGGCACAAAATAACAGTCATCTAATGTAAGTACATGCCATGAGGGCAGATTTAAAACATAAGTGCTAACGGCCAAAACGGCGATTCTCGTCCCATTTCTGACTCGTAGGTCGATCTCATCTGAAGCCAGTCTCCTGCTAATCTGCAGATCATGCACATCAGTACATATGTGAGTACCACATCCAGTATCAAAAATCCAACTTTTAAAACTAGTAGTGGACATGTTTATTTCAATAACAAACATATCTGAAGCCGGAGCCTTGCCCGCATTCGCTTCCTTCAAGTCTGCATGGAACTTACGGCAGTCACGTTTCCAGTGATTTCGTTTGCCACAATGTAGGCAGACGTCTTGGGATTTGTTCTTTATCTTCCCAGAAGATTGTGACGATTGAGCCTTGCCCTTCTTTTTCTTCTTCTTCACGCCCCCAGAAGCCTTCGGCCAAGCCTTGGTTTTCTTGGATGTCGAAGTAAGATGCGTCTCACGCTTCTTGCCTTTCAGAAGCTCTGACTCTGCCTCTTTCAGCATAGACATTAACTCTCCAAGAGTTTTCTCTTAGTTCATGACGAACCCGACCCCAGCAATCGGGCAGAGACTGTAAGATCAAATCTATAGAAGTCTCGGCCTCGAAGGTAGTGTCCAGTTGTTCGATGTCAGCAATCATCTACGACACATAGTGTTCGATAGATGTATCCTCTGATATACGAGAGCGAAATAGCTTCTTCTACAAATCATACTTATGAGATCTAAGATTAGATCTATGAAGATCCTTCAACTTCAACATCCTTGCATCTTTGTTCTGACGACGAAATTGAGGAGTCATTACAGCAAGCTTAACAGATTGAGCAGTAAAGTTATCATCACGATGAGTCTTCCAAAGCTCATACTCTATTGGCTGCTCAAGTCCGGGCTCAGGCCCGAGAGGTCTCTCTATAAAATAGAGCAACTTCTCAGCTCCCAGGACTATCCCGAGGTTCATTTCTCAGTCTGGAAAATTTACGCCGTTAAAGACATTCTGGCCCATGATTATGTCTCTAACGTTATTCTTTCCAACTATCTTGATTGATATAGTCCAATTATCCAGTCAAATATTTCGGGTACACTCAAATGCAATAGTTACTAAAGTCCAACTATATAATCAACTACAAATGGAGTAGTGTTGAGTACAGTCTAACTGTTCAAAGAAAACAATAAAATAATATTAGTCCAATTAATATATATACAATAACAAGAAATAATAATAATAAAGCGCATTTTAGCGAGTATTAAACGAAATTACAAATTTAATACTGTCTCCCACTATTTTTCGGCGAGCCTCTAACCCTCCATTGAGTACTCGGGAAACCTAGTTTCCTAGTGGGCTAGGATCCCGTTAAATAATCTACAACCTTGACTTTGACCAACAAGCTGTATAAATTTAACTAGGTAGATCTCTAAGATTAATTGGATCTCATCCAATTCCTAGATCTGGTAGGTGGACATCCAAGTCCGAAAAATATATCCAATATATTTCCTAATCTGTTTCCTCTGAATCAACTAAACGTTGGCTTTGGCTCAACAAGCTTAATGATTCCAGTTAAGTGCGATCTATTGACAGTGGGAAAACTTCGCAATCCACGTCGATGAAACAGAAGTGACCTTGACTTTGGCCAACAAGTCACAACTGCCCAAGACATGCGATATTAATAAAGCTTTCATAGTTCAAACACATCCGCGATAGACAATGATCTTGACTTTGGCCAACAAATCAAAGTCAATCTTGGATCTTGAGATAGAACAACTCAATGGAAGGAAACGTTTAATATTAAATGTAAGAGGCGTTTATGTAAATTGGCAACCAATTTATTATCTTTGATTAGGTCTCATCATACACCCTTAAACATGCATTCTAAAAGCATAATAATGAGCTATACAATAATAATGATATGCGGATGGATATTTACATTTTGTTCCTAGAACAAATCACTCTATTTTCTTTTCTTTCTCCCGCTAGCACTTTACATTCTTCTATTACCCAATTGCATAACACTATAAGAAACCTCATTTACATTGAGGGGAATTGGTGAGAAGAGATATACAAAAAGAATATGAGGTGATAGGCTGTACACACAGGTTCAATTTCAAATAAATACCATACTTACAACAATTTCCAAAATTGTCTCACCCATCTAATATCCATCTGATATACATTATTCAAACAAATACATCCAAGTATTCACACATAGCATGTTGTCAATCAATGTAATCCAATTAATTAATTCTTCATTTAATGATCATCCGATTTTCATACAACGATTTGATTTGCGTGAGTCTAACTCATTTAAGAATAAATACTTAAAGTAAATATTCTTAAATTATACCAAACTACAATATTAAATCCAATTTAAATTATATTCAATACTAATTTAAGTTTAATTCCAAATTAAACATTTACACTTATTATAATAATGAATTTTTAGACTTGGATTCCAAATCCAATCCAAATAGCCTCAAAAGCCCATTTAGTATCCAATGCCAATTCTTATTAGGTCCATTGGGCTTTTAATTAATTCTTTAGGCATGGACTTTTGATCATTATGGATCAAACCCATAATGACTTGGCCCAATTAGGAATCACCATATGCCATAAATTAATTTTGGCCCATTTGGCCCAATTAGAATATTAGAGGCATAAAAGTCATATTTTGGACTTTTATGGAAATGGTTTAGGCCCAATTGGATCCAACCCAATTGTCCACAACCAAACTTGGCCCAACCAAACCCATTAGTCCAAATATAACCAAATTAGCCCAATTAGTATTTTAGGGACTAATTTAAATTAATACAATATTTTAAATATAACATTAATCCATTTTAAGTGTAATTAACATAATTAATTAATTAATTTAACATTTCCAAAATATTAATTAATCATGCTTATCATTCCAATTCATGTCCAACACAAATTGAAGCAAAATCAAGTCTCCAACAACATGCCCATTCACAACAATTACAAGAAATTAATATTCAATTTGATTCCAATCCAATTAAATCAACATTCAACATTTATTTCATGCCATTAACACATCCAATTGTCTAATTTTAAAAAATCACCAGGAGATAATTCTAGGGTATGTTCGGCCGACATAAGGATTTGGGGAAATTTGATCAAATCAATTTTTCAACAATCCAATAATGCACAACTCTAAGTTATCATCATCTAACATCAACCAACAAATCAATTTTGGATTTTCATACTCCAAGAAAAAATACCCAATTAAAGTTTGTAAACCATAGATTTCAAAATCATATTTAGAAGGCTCTTATACCATTATTAGTCTCTAAGACATGCCACAAGATCTATAAACATGATTATATGTGTGAATTAATCAAGAAAATTGGCGAAAACACTTACATTGATTTGGAGAAATTCGAAATTTTCCACATTTTGGATGAAGCTCCAAGCTATTGTTGAGTTGTTTAAGCCTTGGGTGAGTTTCTTAACACCTCATTTGACCCTCCAGGGGCTAGCTTAGTTGAAAATTTTGAAGCAAAAATTTTCTCCAAGTGAGAGAGGAATTCGCCAAGCCAAAGGAGAAGAGAATGAATAGTTTGTGTTATATTTTCTAAACTTGGTAGGTTGTGTGTTTAATGAATTTCATTTATTATGCCGACTACTTCCATCAAACTTTGACAAGTGATGTAAGGCAAGTAGTCCCACCACTTTTAAATTCAAAATTTACGTTGGCTTACTCAACACACAACTAAGCTTGGGCCCGGGTTCGTTTAATTCTGAATTAAACGAATTTATCGTTGCGACACAATTAAATATAATTTAATTAAATAATTGTGCATAGAAAAATTATTACGATAGCCGCTTAAGAAATTAATTCTACATTAATTCGTTCGCCCGAATTAAAATCTAATTTTAATTTCGTATTGAAATCCGATTTCAATTAATATATCTGATATATTATTTTAGCCCCAAAGAAATAAATTAAATAGAAAAATCTAATTTAACTACTAAATTTATTTTAGCGATTAATTCTGAATTAATCACATTCTCTCTTCTATACGAATTTAATCCCAGATTAATTTTTGCCGCAATTAATCACAGATGAATTTTCTTTCTCATAATTAATCATAGATTAATTCTAATTGAGTTAAATGTTATTGGTGAATCTTTGAGAAGCAACCCAAGAGATTCCTTGATATATTGGCAGTAAATATGGTTGTTGTAGGCGCTGATTTTCACCGAGGCCTACAATTGAGATTTAATAAGGAGGGGGCTCTGGCGATCCTGCAAACAAAGAATGTAGAGTGAGCGGGAGTACTGCCCACCGGTGTGGTGGGTTCCGGGGGCACTTCGACGCCCAAGTCAGTTAAGGGACTAAAGAAAGTTGTAATGGAGAGAGCAAGGTTAGATGCTACCTTGAACTCTGTAGGGTACCGTGAGGGTGGTATGAATGAGATGTTTTGAGAGCTGTCCAGAGAGACCTTTAACTATCAGAGTTCCTCCCTTATATACCCACCTGGGGGTATGTCTTTAGTCACACTTGATCACTCGTAACGGTCGACTTCATGAGGGATATTTACTACTTTTATCCGTTGTAGACTGAAATGGTTGGTTTGTGTTTATGAGCCTGTTATGTGGACTGGCTGTTGGGTGATTCTTCAGTTACGGGCATTGGTGTTCACCGGGCCAGGGCCTGGGCCATGTCTTTGGGGTTTGATTAGAGAGCTTCGGGGGCGTATTTGGCGGTGGACCTGAAGCGAAAGACTGAAATTACCCTTGGGCCAATTTTGGCCCGTACAGTTTGTCCCATACTCTCTAAGTCAATGTGTCTTTGGCTTGGAGAGTACTTGACGCGTGTGTCGCTTGGGACGAGGCCATAATATGTAAGTGCACTCGAGCGTCGATGCTACCTATTGATTGAACCAATCGAATGTCAAGTTATGAACTTGACTCTACGAAAGTCATTGGGGAAGTACCCAATTAACCAAACCAGATGAAGGTCAGGATATAAGTCATACGATATGTGTAAATCATGTACACACCTTGATCAGACATGATCCTATGGGGGATGTCTCCGGTCGACCTGACTTTGATGAGTCCAGGAATATATATCATACGACATGAGTAGTTCATGTCTATGACTTGACTCGAGATGAGTCTGTGGGAGATGTCCACGGTCGACCGGACTTGATGAGTCCAGGAAGATATAAGTCATACGACATGTGTTATCCATGTCTACAACTTGATTCGACATGAGTCTATGGGAGATGTCCCCGGTCGTCTGAACTTGATGAGTCCAGGAATATATATCATACGACATGAGTAGTTCATGTCTATGACTTGACTCGACATGAGTCTGTGGGAGATGTCCCCGGTCGTCTGAACTTGATGAGTCCAGGAAGATATAAGTCATACGACATGTGTAAATCCATGTCTAAAACTTTGACTCGTCATGAGTCCATGGGGGTTGTCCCCGGTCGACTGGACTTGATGAGACCAGAAAATTATATCATACGACATGAGTAGTTCATGTCAATAACTTGACTCGACATGAGTATGTGGGAGATGTCCCCGGTCGTCTGAACTTGATGAGTCCAGGAATATATATCATATGACATGAGTAGTTCATGTCTATGACTTGACTCGACATGAGTCTGTGAGGGATGTCCCCGGTCGACCGGACTTGATGAGTCCAGGAAGATATAAGTCATACGACATGTGTTATCCATGTCTAAAACTTTGACTCGTCATGAGTATGTGGGAGATGTCCCCGGTCGTCTGAACTTGATGAGTCCAGGAATATATATCATATGACATGAGTAGTTCATGTCTATGACTTGACTCGACATGAGTCTGTGAGGGATGTCCCCGGTCGACCGGACTTGATGAGTCCAGGAATATATAAGTCATACGACATGTGTTATCCATGTCTAAAACTTTGACTCGTCATGAGTCCATGGGGGTTGTCCCTGATCGTCTGAACTTGATGAGTCCAGGAATATATATCATACGACATGAGTAGTTCATGTCTATGACATGACTCGACATGAGTCTGTGGGGGTTGATTTCATAGAATGATCACGTGATAAAATATGGGTGGACCGATAGAAGACTAAGATAAAGTCTAGTTGTCTGGCAACGAGATCGAGTGGGTGAAGTCTTTGTGCAATATAAAAGGTCCAATTGGGGGATTCGTTTTCAATCTGTGGGATGTCTCCACTCTATAAGACCTTTATGAAAGTCTGGGCCTAATGAGGGTTCATTAGTACGGTCGTCTAGACCCGATGAAGGACCAACAAGGTCCCCACTCCCCATTCTAAAAACCTGTTAGAAGTCGACTAGACCTGAGTAAGGCCTATAAAATTCTTCAATATACTAGATATATGATAGAGTATTCCCTACGTAGTCTGGAGCTAATGATAATCATATATTTCATATAGAGAATAGGTAACGATCTTTTCATGTCAACTAGAAAATATGACAAACCTTTTATGTCCTCTGGGGGAGATAACAACCATCCCACGTAGTATGGTAAATCATATGCATGAAGTTGTTTGTCTAATGGTACCCCAGTCAAGCTAAGTCTTATTCTATCTCATGTCGAATGAGATTTCAAACAAGTGTCAGGTCTCATACGTGGAGTGTCGAGCGAAATCTTTGTTAAATATTAAACTATCATTTAATGTCGATTGTGACAAGCTGTGTGTGGTATTGTTGATTAGGATATTTCTAATAAGTCTTATGTCATACATTGAAAATGTTGATTGTGCCATTCATTACAATTACTCAGTTTTAAATTATAGTGTCGACAGGGACACCCAAAACAAGTATCATATCATAACAACTACTATAAGCCTCGTACCTTAGTGATGTCAACTGAGACATTCTTAAAAAGTGTAAGCCATACCTGGTAAGGTTGATAGGGATGTCCACGCCCAGTCTTCACCCGGGTACTGTTGACCGAGATAATCCTTATGCCAAGTTCATTACTCCATCATATGAGGTGAATGGTAAGGAGAATGGTTCCATTGAAATGATGCATTTTTCTCCTAATGTTGGTCCACGAGACTCTAGTCGAATATAGTCTGAATTTGATGACAAACCATTTATGTCTTCTGAAGGAGATGGGAATCTTCTTAACATCGTCTGAAGAAGGTTACGGTTCTTTCACGTAGTCTGGAAGTGACCGCAATCCTCTTACGTAGTCTGAAGGGAATGACATCTTATCTATACCATCTAGAGTAGATGATGATCATCCTAAGCAGTCTCGAATAGATGAAAATCATGGAGAATACTTCTTGGTTATTGGGTATGCTGGGGATTAAGAGGGTATTCTTATGTCGATCGGAGGGATCGTGTAAAATAGTTCAAATGATGGTCCAGATATGTCGATTAATAGGATCGTAAATGGAGAGATCTTTACATGCTTTGAATCGTCTGGGCCCCACGGTGGGCGCCAAATTATAGGCGCTGATTTTCACCGAGGCCTGCAATTGAGATTTAATAAGGAGGGGGCTCTGGCGATCCTACAAACAAAGAATGTAGAGTGAGCGGGAGTACTGCCCACCGGTGTGGTGGGTGCCGGGGGCACTCCGACGCCCAAGTCAGTTAAGGGACTAAAGAAAGTTGTAATGGAGAGAGCAAGGTTAGATGCTACCTTGAACTCTGTAGGGTACCGTGAGGGTGGTATGAATGAGATGTTTTGAGAGCTGTCCAGAGAGACCTTTAACTATCAGAGTTCCTCCCTTATATACCCACCTGGGGGTATGTCTTTAGTCACACTTGATCACTCGTAACGGTCGACTTCATGAGGGATATTTACTACTTTTATCCGTTGTAGACTGAAACGGTTGGTTTGTGTTTATGAGCCTGTTATGTGGACTGGCTGTTGGGTGATTCTTCAGTTACGGGCATTGGTTTTCACCGGGCCAGGGCCTGGGCCATGTCTTTGGGGTTTGATTAGAGAGCTTCGGGGGCGTATTTGGCGGTGGACCTGAAGCGAAAGACCGAAATTACCCTTGGGCCAATTTTGGCCCGTACAGTTTGTCCCCTACTCTCTAAGTCAATGTGTCTTTGGCTTGGAGAGTACTTGACGCGTGTGTCGCTTGGGACGAGGCCATAGTATGTAAGTGCACTCGAGCGTCGATGCTACCTATTGATTGAACCAATCGAATGTCAAGTTATGAACTTGACTCTACGAAAGTCATTGGGGAAGTACCCAATTAACCAAACCAGATGAAGGTCAGGATATAAGTCATACGATATGTGTAAATCATGTACACACCTTGACCAGACATGATCCTATGGGGGATGTCTCCGGTCGACCTGACTTTGATGAGTCCAGGAATATATATCATACGACATGAGTAGTTCATGTCTATGACTTGACTCGACATGAGTCTGTGGGAGATGTCCACGGTCGACCGGACTTGATGAGTCCAGGAAGATATAAGTCATACGACATGTGTTATCCATGTCTACAACTTGATTCGACATGAGTCTATGGGAGATGTCCCCGGTCGTCTGAACTTGATGAGTCTAGGAATATATCATACGACATGAGTAGTTCATGTCTATGACTTGACTCGACATGAGTCTGTGGGAGATGTCCCCGGTCGTCTGAACTTGATGAGTCCAGGAAGATATAAGTCATACGACATGTGTAAATCCATGTCTAAAACTTTGACTCGTCATGAGTCCATGGGGGTTGTCCCCGGTCGACTGGACTTGATGAGACCAGGAAATTATATCATACGACATGAGTAGTTCATGTCAATAACTTGACTCGACATGAGTATGTGGGAGATGTCCCCGGTCGTCTGAACTTGATGAGTCCAGGAATATATATCATATGACATGAGTAGTTCATGTCTATGACTTGACTCGACATGAGTCTGTGAGGGGCCTACAATTGAGATTTAATAAGGAGGGGGCTCTGGCGATCCTGCAAACAAAGAATGTAGAGTGAGCGGGAGTACTGCCCACCGGTGTGGTGGGTGCCGGGGGCACTCCGACGCCCAAGTCAGTTAAGGGACTAAAGAAAGTTGTAATGGAGAGAGCAAGGTTAGATGCTACCTTGAACTCTGTAGGGTACCGTGAGGGTGGTATGAATGAGATGTTTTGAGAGCTGTCCAGAGAGACCTTTAACTATCAGAGTTCCTCCCTTATATACCCACCTGGGGGTATGTCTTTAGTCACACTTGATCACTCGTAACGGTCGACTTCATGAGGGATATTTACTACTTTTATCCGTTGTAGACTGAAACGGTTGGTTTATGTTTATGAGCCTGTTATGTGGACTGGCTGTTGGGTGATTCTTCAGTTACGGGCATTGGTGTTCACCGGGCCAGGGCCTGGGCCATGTCTTTGGGGTTTGATTAGAGAGCTTCGGGGGCGTATTTGGCGGTGGACCTGAAGCGAAAGACCGAAATTACCCTTGGGCCAATTTTGGCCCGTACAGTTGTCAGACTATCTGAACACGTGCGTACCCCCGTATCACGTTCTCACTGATTTACAAAACATAGTTGGCTTCTAGCAAAACACTGTGTCTACCTAATTCTCCAGAAATATTCACCGAGGAATATAATCTGTATCAGGCGTAGTAATACAATTATTATATAATGCTTAATGCGATCCAGTATCAGATGTCACATACTAGGTCTAGGGATGACTTTATGTCTGCCCCGTACGAAGCATATATCGGATCCCGAGTAACTAGTCTCTGTATTCGGAAAGTCATGACCTAGTCATACTTTCCCAATAGCTGCAGCTTTTAAGAGTACTAGTTTCGTATCATGTGTGATCATTATCTCCATATGACTGAAGTGATACTCTCATCTTGACATCACATCCAATACACTACGATTCTTAGTAAACCCAATACAGGTTAAAGATCACATACACCTACCATAACGACTAATACCAAAGTAAACTGATTGTAGCAAGTAGTAGCGACGTAAGTCTCAGGTTAAAGATCACATACACCTGCCCTGATTCGGATTCTCATAGACACATAATCATACTATCAATGGGATTCTAAGTGGTTCTATTCAGAGCGAACTGTTCCCGGTCCAACGACTAACAGAACCTTTTATCATACTTGCATAAGTATCCAATACCTAAATATATGAGAACTATGTCGTTAAACTTCCATAACACGCACAAGTGTAATATTAGTCTATTCCGCATTATCAATATCCAGTCTCGATGATACTACGATTAGGGATATTGAATGATTAAATCATTCATAGATTAATACTGTCTCATATCTTATTAATCCAATTTAACCATATGGACTTTTATCCTTAAAATATATCCAAGTAATCTAATTACAATAATGATAAAATAGCAATTTCCTTTTGTCACATAATTAATTTGTACAAAAACACAATGTTCTTTACAAATAGTGATGCTATATGTCATAATTGTCTAACAGTTTGACCTACGGTGAAATGATAAAATTATATTTAGGTCAAAACACAATTTTTAAGTATTTGGATAATAATGAGAAATAGCGATTACTAATCATGATTTCTTTCAAAAACTAAAAATTTTAGTTTTTCACCACCATCAAAATATTCAAAAAGCACATTGCAATTATTTTTTTTAGCATAAATCAAAATTTCATAATATTGCTTATGAACCACTATTTGTTCATAATACTTTCTAATCACAACACTAAATAAAACTTGTACAATTGGGAAGAAATTTTGATTATCATTATATTTACAAAATAAAATAAAATAAAAACTGAAATTGTAAATTGATGCTGCTTATTGAATACATAACTTTAGCACCGTCATATATATATATATATATATATATATACACACACAAGTTTTTGCCCGTGCCTACGGCACGGTGTTACATAATTAAATGATTTTATTTTTTAATTAAATGATGCCCGTGCCTACGGCACGGCACGGCACAGTGTTACAGAATTAAATGATTTTATTTTTTAATTAAATGATGTCCGTGTCTACGGCACGGTGTTACAGTATTTGGCCCGTGCCTACGGCACGGTGTTACAGAATTAAATGATTTTAACTTTCTATTTTTTAATTTGAAAATTTTGACCATTTCCATCAATAAATTCACTCTCTTTCCTCAATTACCAATGAAATGATCTGAACCGTAATTAAGCCACATAAAGAGAGCCGTTGGATGCACTCTCTTTCCTCTAACACCATTCTCCTTTATTTTATATATATATATATATATTATATATATATATAATATATAATAATATATTTATATATTATAACACACCATGTATCTTGCCCGGGGTTCCATTATATTTGGTACTAGAGCCCCCTTCATTTTAGATTTATATTATTAAATTTTGATTCAACGGTTTAGATTTAGAGGAAAAAAATAACCTCTCTTTATTTTTTTAATATTAAAATATGAATAGTGGAATTTTAATTGAACAATCCAGATTCTACATGAACCAGGGCTCCAATCCCCCTTTCTAATTATTGACAGAGATGTAAAGGAAAGGCGGTTATGGCCACCTTTGCAGGCCATATAAACTTTGTTTTCCAAGCAGTGGGGCCTAAACATTCTCCCAAAACCAAGTTTGACCGCAACTCCACCACAACCGCAGCCGCAAGGGGAAAAAAAAATAAAAGTTGTTGTTTAAGTATCAAAATCCCACAGCTTTACTAATTTTAAACAAACTGTGGTTGAAGCTTAAACTAAAGTAGCAGGCAGCAGGTCTCTATTCATATGTTCAGCTTCCTTTCAGTTTCCTCTTCCTCCAACTTTATAAAAATGTAACAAAGTCCCATTTTCAAATCATCTTTTGGTTCACAAAGTTGAATACTTTTTCTCCTTCAATGGCAACAAAACTCAAAATTTTTCCCTTCCTGTTCTTGGTGCTTTTCATTTGGGTATCAAGCTCAGTTTTTTGTCGACAAGATGAGTTCTTTTTCAGTGGGTTTCATGATGCAGCCATTAGCAACAACGTGAGCTTAAATGGGGTTGCAGAATTTGAGAAAAATGGTATACTCAAGTTAACAAACACAACAAATAGAGTTCTAGGGCATGCTTTTTACTCATCCCCTATCAAATTTAAGAACTCAAGTCAAAGCAAGTCTTTATCTTTCTCCACTTGTTTTGCTTTTGCTATAGTTCCTGAATATGCAGCACTCGGTGGCCATGGCTTTGCTTTCACTATCTCTACTTCAAAGGAGCTTAAATATACTCTTCCAAGTCAGTACCTTGGCCTGCTCAATTCAAGTGACTTGGGAATTCAACCAACCACATGTTTGCCGTTGAATTTGATACTGTGCAAGATTTTGAGTTTGGTGATATCAATGATAATCATGTTGGTATTGATATCAACAGCCTGAAATCAAATGCTTCAGAGCCAGCTGCTTATTTTCTTGAGAATTCAACTGAAGAAGTGTTGAATCTAAAGAGTGGTGAGGTTATACAAGCTTGGATTGATTATGACTCTGCCAAGAATCACTTGGAAGTGAGGCTTTCACCTTCTTCTGTGAAACCAACATCACCAATTTTGTCTTTTCATGTGGATCTGTCATCAATTGTGAAAGAAACTATGTATGTCGGATTCTCTTCATCAACAGGTTTGCTTGCAAGCTCACATTACATAATGGGGTGGAGTTTTAACATGAGTGGTGAAGCTCAATCTCTATCTTTGGATTCTCTTCCTTCACTTCCTGGTCCTAAAAAGGACCATACAGGTTTGATTGGGGGGGGGGTTTCGGTTTCTGTTTGTCTGATGTTCTTGGTTGTTGCTATAGCTTGTTACCTTGTGAGGAAAAACAAGAATGCTGATGTTGTTGAATCATGGGAGCTTGATGTTGGTCCTCATAGATTCTCTTATGAAGAGCTCAAGACAGCAACCAGAGGGTTTAGAGACAAAGAGCTACTTGGGTTTGGTGGTTTTGGTAAAGTTTACAAAGGGACTCTACCAAGTAGTAATACTCAAGTGGCTGTCAAGAGAGTTTCTCATGAATCAAAACAAGGCCTGAGAGAATTTGCCTCTGAGATTGCAAGTATGGTCGTCTTCGTCACGAACAGAAATCTTTTCAGCTTCTAGGATGGTGTCGCCGCAGAGGTGATTTGTTACTTGTATATGATTTTATGCCTAATGGTAGCCTAGATAAGTATCTTTTTGATGAACCAAAAGCTATTCTCACTTGGGAACAGAGGTTTAGGATTATCAAAGGTGTGGCTTCAGGCCTTCTGTATTTGCATGAGGAATGGGAACAAGCCGTGATTCATAGAGACATTAAGGCAGGGAATGTGTTGTTAGATTCTGAGTTAAATGGAAGATTAGGTGACTTTGGTTTGGCCAAGTTATACGATCATGACTCAAAACCAAGCACCACTAGAGTTGTGGGAACATTGGGATACTTAGCCCCTGAGCTCACTCGCACTGGGAAGCCAACAGCAAGCTCTGATGTATTTGCATTTGGTGCACTTTTGCTTGAAGTGGTATGTGGGAGGAGACCAATTGAGCCCAAGGCGTTGCCTGAAGAGCTCATATTGGTTGATTGGGTTTGGGACAGATGGAAAGCTGGTGCAATTCTTGAGGTAGTTGATCCAAGATTGGATGGTGAGTTCAATAAGGTTGAGGCTCTAGTTGTGGTGAAATTGGGGATAATGTGTTCTAACAATGCAGCGAAGGCACGTCCTATTATGAGGCAAGTGGTGAGGTACTTGGAAGGAGAGGTTCCATTGCCTCAAGTTGTTGCAGCACCTGATGCTTATGATGGTAAGAAAGATAATACCAGTGGTGCTGCAGTTGATTGTCCTGAGTTTGAAGATTTTGTTCATTCATATCCCAACTCTTCCTATTTTGATAAGGTGAGTAATTGGTCATTCGCAGGTGAAGAAGATGCAGATGTTGATATTGAAGCAGGGCCATCTTCACCACTTTGATGCTAGGTAGCCATGGTTATATAGAGAGTTTTTCACCATCTTTTCTTTGTATTTAGATTCTTAATTTTTCACTATATGGGCATAGAACTTCTTTTGCAATGTAGAACTTATTAGTACACTTGTTGTTATAGATTGATTTTACACGATTGCTAGTAGATGTGTTGTTAAAAATATTAAATGTTAATATTTTAAAATAATCTCATAGTGTGTATTCTAAGGAGAGTGATTGTTTTTGAAAAAGTGTATCATCTTTTTGCTTCAAGACACACTTGCTATCTATGAAGTTGATGATCTCACATTCTGTCTTCAATCAACAACACTTCTTGCTAGAAGAAAAAGAACAAACAAAAGCATCCAACATGACAACTAGGCTTGGGCGCTCGGACACGGTTCGGTTACAGACCGGAATCGAAATCGTTGGAAATTTCCGATTCCAGGAACCGACGGGTCCCAGTTTCATTAAAAATGGAACCGGAACCGAACAAAAAAAAATATCAGAGTGTTGCCTTGAGCGGTCATTGATCAAATTCAGCTGAGAGCGTTGGTCGAAATCAGCAACAGCCTTGGCCATGTTGACCGTTGGCTAATCAGCCAACGATCAAAATATTTTTCTTCTTACTCAATAATTTTTTTAAATTTTTTTTTCTATAAATATCCTTGTTAATTCATTATTTTCCCAACAACAATTTTCTTAAACCTCAAATCTATTCTCTCAATTTCTATTTATAATTCTATTCTCTCAATTTCTTTTCTAATTCCTAAAGAAAATGTAGGCAACTTAAATTATTTTTTTTAGTAAGTCCAAGCTCTTTTAATTAATTTTTTTTTTTTCAAATTGAAAATAAATTAAATCATTTTATTTTTTTTATAAAAAAAATTATTAAGTAATTTTACGATTCCGAATCAGATCTCGGTTCGGAACCGCAAAAATACGGTTCAAAATCAGAACTGTTGATTCTAAAATCGGAACTAGAACTGTACTTTTACAGTTCGATTTTGGAACCAGAACCGGCGATTTCGGACCACGACCAAGGCTAATGACAACTATCGTTGCCAATTGCATGTCCCTCAAGATGTTAGAGATACATGAGTACGAACCTCTCGTAATAGTATTGGGGGATCAATTATCTTTCTCTACCCTAATAGACTTCTTATTTCAAAAGACTTTTGAGGATGCATCACTAATTATTCGTAAATAATTTGGTTGGAGAGAGAGATCGTGTAAGGTTCAAATCTCTTGAAATAAAATCTCAAAAAAGAGTGTTTGATTTGATTGAGAAAAAATCTCCAAGGGCAGCAAACACACAATCCTAATTACTTATTTAAGAAAAGAAATTACATATACTCATGTTGAGTCTTTTAGGGGTGAATAATTTTACGGTCAAAAATCGACCTGACTCTACCCGACGAAACCCGACTCGACCCGGTCGGATTTCGAAACTCAGCAAACAAAATCGGGTTGAAGAAACCCGACCCGCAGAATTCGGGTCGGGTCACGAGTTTTTAAAAAAAAAATCGGGCCAAACCTGACCCGAATTCTGCTTACTCATATAAATAAGTTTCAAAATTTAGGGCTTCAAACTTCTTCTCTCAGCAGCCCTCGTCCCTCAGCAACAACTTGTTTTCTCTCCCAATTCAATTTCTATTCTCTCCTCACTCAATCGAAGCCTTAAGCCTCACTTCAATTCTCTTTTATTCTTTTCACACAGTGCGCAGTGGCAGTGGCACACGGCACACACTACAAACACAATGCAGAAATGAAGGAAACAATGCAGTTATTGTATTGTTTGGATTAGTAGAAATGAGGTTCAAACCAGAGCCAGATAAAAAATGAAAATGGAACTCGGATATCAAAATCAAAATGTGACGCTAAAATAAGGAAAAAAAAAAATACTTCCCTTTTCAAGGGTTTAGATTCGAACTTGAAACCTGTTAGGTTTTAACCCAACAAAATTCCACTTGAGCAACTCTATCACTTCATTAATTTCATACCATTAAAAACATATAATTGTATATTACATATTCTGCTGACTCGATTCAACCCGCATAAATCCAATCCGACCCGCGCGGGTCACTCTTCCATTTTTCGGGTTTCAAGTCTCTTTTTGTCTATGACCCGACCCGATCGGGTCAATTAAAATTTTGCAGAACCCGACCCGATCGGACCCGTAAACACCCCTACTTTGAGCTTACATAATAGTGAAGATAACTGTTTGACAACTGTCAGAGCGGTTTATCCCACGTTCTATAATTCCTTGTTCCTTCATCTACCACATGTGATAGCTAATGTCTGTACTCCTCATTAGCCTATTACTTGTAATAACTGCTGGGAACGTGGCCTAATTTTTCCAGATTTTACTCGCTTTCAACTGTTAGATTGTGATCACGTTTACGCAACTGCTCCTAGAATTAATCACTGCCTAGTTGATTGGACGATTCGATTACCTGACCGATTAAACGATTTATTTATCTGGACGATTCTGTTGTGTCATGTCACTTGTTTTTATTGAACGATGCTAGTCTTGTGTGACCATCAACACTAATCTATCTATTTAGATTCGAATTAGATTTTAATTTCTAAAAAAAAAAAAAAAAAAAAAAAAAAAGAAAAAAAAGAAAGCATGTTACATGACAACAACTGTTAGCTGAGAACTATTGGTTGGTGGACTGCGGTGAACCTGCAAATGAGTCTTCCAAAGCCAATACATTTTTTTTTTTTTTGATAACCAGGGTGTACGGGCCAGCTTACGCGCACCTCGACTAATCCCTGGGACCTATGCCCCGTGCCCTCAGAAGTTTCCCAACACAGATCAGGGTAAGTCGCTGGCTTTTCACACCAGGGGGTATGGCCCCAAGGAAATGCATCTAGTGGAATTCGAACATTGAATCTGAGAAGGAGCAAATCACTCAAGCCCAAAGCCTTTACCACTTAGACAACCCATTGGGGTTAAAAAGCCGATACATCCAAAGAGCCCTTCTATTATATTTATTGTAGGGCAACAAGTAGTGGCTGGCATGAGTGCAATTATGAACAACTCCATCATTTTAGTCAATCATAAACGTAATCTTTAGCGTTATAATATCTCATTTGAAATGATGAATAAGAAACATGATCGATCTCTTTATGGGATTTTTGGTGGATTTGTCATGTTCATGATTTCATCATATAGGCCGGTGAATTGAATCTGCACCCTTTTCTAATAGGAAGTATTTGCCCAGCTATCTCATTGTCAAATGATAGTTGCCATGTTACAAGCACTGTAACAAATTATAACAATTTGCTTCTGCAAGCAACTCAGAAGATAAATTATGTATTGGTTTGGTAGTTTTTTTTTTTTTTTAATTTTCAGTTAAAAGTTTAAATGATCATGAATTTTGATCTGGGTTGCTTATGTGGCCAATAGTTTTAAGGTACTGCTGTCTCAGGACAATGCCATAACAAGTGTTAAAAAAACAAGTATATCAGGGAACAAACAGCATAAGTTAACCAAAAATTGTATTTGTTCTGTTAGAAATATGTTGATAGAAACTCAAAATATTATAAAGAAGGGAAAGAGAGAGATTACTGAAAGTTTTGACTTTACAGAAGCAATCTACTAATCAACTTCTATAAAATTGTGACTGCAAGTTATGATAAATGAAAAACAAAAATGGATCCAAAAGTTGAGAATGAATGTGTTGAAGAATATGGAGGTTTGGGCTGGGGAAAAACTTTACCTGTGCTAAGTGTTCAGGAGATTGTGAAGAATGACTCCCAGTCTGTGCCTGAAAGATACATACAAGAACAAAAGGACAGGCCACTTGACTCACCAGCTTCATTTGAAATACCAATCATAAAATTCTCCTTACTGGCCAGTGGAGATGAAGATGAGCTGAGAAAACTAGACAGTGCTTGCAAGGAATAGGGTTTCTTTCAGTTATCTTAAACTAAATGAATAGTTTCTGATACTACACTATAATCAAGATAACCCCGAAAACATTTTCTGCAGATAAGAAGTCATGGGATAGCAGAATCGGTGTTGAAAGATATGAAGGGAGCAGTGGCAGCATTTTTTGAGCTTCCTTTGGATGAAAAAATGAAGTAAGCAATGGCAGCTAATGATCTTCAAGGATATGGCAAGGCTATGTAGTCTCAGAGCAACAAAAACTGGACTGGTGTGATCTCATATTCCTAATGACTTCCCCTCCTAAGATCAGAAAACTGAAGCTCTGGCCAGCCATAATACCAGGTTTCAAGTATGTCAGTACCATCTCTCTCTTGACAGTTGACATAGTGAATACAAAGTTAGTTGAAAAGATACTCATGTTTGTTTCAATAGGGATGCAGTAAGGAAGAAATACAAAGGGTAGCTGAGGAAGTACTCACAAAGCTATAACAATGGGAATGGATAAAGATGGTCTAAAAATGCTACATGGGGAAATGAAACAAGCTATGAGAATGAATTATTATCCAAGTTGCTCAAGGCCTGATCTAGTTCTTGGCGTTAGCCCCCATTCTGATGCATGCGCAATAACTTTTCTTCTGAAAAGTGATGAAATCACTGCCAGAAATTAAGCATAAAGACAACAAAAATGATAGACACACATACACTTATCCTACAATGATCACTATAGCGATCACTGTAGCTACAATTAGAGAAGTGTAGTTATTTTCGGGATAAACGTATATATGTGTATCACTTCTCGAAAGACAAATGGGTTCCTGTAAAACCTATTCCAGATGCACTTGTTGTAAACATGGGGGACGTTGCCAGAGGTATTTGATCATGAAAAACTTGACTGCTAATAGCTAGCTCATAGGTGAGAAGAAATTTCTCACTGCAACACTGACATTAAAACTCTGCTGGTTTTCCAGGTTTGGAGTAATGCGTTGTACAGAAGCATTGAACATAGAGCTGTGACAAATGAGAAGAATGCAAGAATTTCAGTGGCAACAGTTGTTCTTCCAAACTGAAGTAGTAGAAATTGGTCCTGTGGAATCAATGGTGAATGACATCGACCTAGAGTTTACAGAAATATCAAGTTTATGGATTACCTTAGGCACAATTTAAGGAGGAGAATGGATGGCAAAGCTCACACTGAATTTCTGAAGCTGTAAGAAATTAATTGCCCTATAATCATGTATTGGATTAATTGTTTTTTACTTTCAGCCAAAATTTTCAATAATGATGAATTAAATATGGGTTGAGACGTGCGGCCTGCATAATTTAAGGTCACAGCAGTCTCAAATTGATGGCTTGATGCCATAACAAGTGCTAAAGAATAAGTGTATCATGGATCAAAGCAACATAAATTAGCAAACCACAATAAGATTATCAATATATGCTTCTCTGAGATGAGATATAATTATGTATGAGGAATAAAAGTTCTTTAAACAAAGAGAAAACAATCCGTACATTAGAAAAATTCCATGACTCTCCTAGACTCAGGCTCTCTCGCCTGATATTTGTATCATGATTCACTACCTCCTCCCTTTTTACACCATTAAAACTTGTACAATAAAATCTCTCTATTCAGGGCATCAGTGTGTTCACCATCTGAGCCTCAGCTAGCCTGATTCTAGGTATATCCTCAAACTAACAAATGTACATTTTTAAGTACAAGCAACAATTTTTTATTTCCAACAAGCTCAATCTATCCAAGTAAATAGACAGAACAGGTACTAGACATAGAAAGAAAAGAAGAAAGAGAGAGGCACTCATACTATCCTCAGTTAGCTAGCTGTACATTAACTTCCTTTCCTACGCCATCTAAGCGGGATGTGGAGTCATACACTTATCCTCCTCTCTGCAAAAAGATTGAGGACCTTGTTAGAAAGCTTCTGTCATAATAATGGAACCAAGGCACAGCACTAATATTATCAAATTCTCCCTTGTAAATCCAAGAATGTGCCGGTGCTCAGACAAGAGAGGAAAGTTATCAGATATGGGCAAAAAGAATAAAGTTGGTGTTATTCTCTGCTAACAAACCCAAAGATCTTATAAAATTAACAATTTATGCATTCTTAAGACAAGTTTGTTTGAAGAAAAGAAAGTCGTAGACATGCATATTTCTAAACTCGTTCTTCAGCAGCAAGCAAGCTTCTATTTTCAAAACTTGCAGAAGTTGAGAAAGTATTCAAACCTGCAAGCTCGAATTTTATTGTACTTTCAAGAATAAAATGTTGAACTGAAAGTGTGGTGAACTATCCATCAATATTCCCACTTTTGAATGCAATGACATTAATTGTTAAAGAACTCACTGGTTGTAAATCGATTTCCAAACAGCATTAATCTTCAGTTAAGAACGTGGGGGTGGGGGGTGATCGTGGCATCAAAAGTTCGCAGAATTCAGAAATGAGCTTCTACGTGCCCAGGATAGCAAGGGAAAAAAATTATAAAGGAAGAGAAGATAAATACCCCCAGCTGCAACAAGTTTCTCTACACACGCGCAACTATATGCTTCCCATAAGTATATTTCTTCAGAGCATTCAAGTGAACCTTAATTCGATTGAGAATCAATTCAAGTTGCTGATCATCACAAGTTTCCAGCACCTTCTGAACAACGTAGTTCGCAAATTGATCTTTCATCATAGCCTAAATGAAGCAGGAAGAATAAAAATCATGATATGGAATTTGCAAACAGATGAGTCCACAAAGCAAGTATATACTAATTATTTACTTGATAAAGGGAGGAGCTCATTGTCAAGAAGAAGATTTTAGATATTCCTTGAATGATTCAAATTACAAGTTTACCGTGATGATTTTCTAGCATTTCCCATTTCATGATTAGAAAACATCTCTACAGAATTTTAACTTCTACCATTGCCAACTATATCAAAGGTCGGTCTTGTGACAAATCCCCAACTGAACTAGCATTTCCAACATTGCTCATATAAAAGTTGATTTTCATTTAAAACCGGCTCATACTTTGTTTTTTCAAAATAATTCCATTTCAACTAAAGGATGGCCCAGCGCAATGGCTTCCCCACTGCGGCTCTGGGGATAATTCAATATGTATGCGGCCTTACCCTTATTTTTTTGCAAAGAAGCTGTTTCTACGACTCGAACTTGTGACCTCCAGGTCACAATGGAGTAGTAACCTTAACGTTACATTTCAACTAATTAAAATAATTCCAAATCCAGCAGTCTCTTTAGAAATCTAGTCAATGGCCTTAAGCATCAAAACCTGAGCATTCACTTTCTTCAGTTAAATAACTAAAGGAACTAAAGCAATGAAATCATATGAATCCAATTGTAGAAATGCCAAGCTCTAGAAGATGAAGATCTATCATCAGAAAGTCAAACTAAATCGAACAGATTTGCTCATCGTATGATTATTTTTTAAGAAGATAGTCTATTAAATCATGGTGAGCACAAGGAGAATTGGCAAACCTGAAGAGGCTCGTTTTCATCAATGGAACCAAGCATCTCATTCACTATGGCCTGGCGTTCTGCAGGAGTACCAAAAGATAGACACTTCTCTATAACATTTGAGGCAAACTTCTGCTGGCTCATTTGAACTATCTGCCCAGTTAATTTCTTAATTATAGCCGAGCGTTCATGAGGTTTTCCATGTTCAAGTAAATGCTGCAACATTTTGCACCAGCAATTAGAGTATTGGCCTTAAGCATATATACCTTTGCATCTTAAGAAAGCCTAATCTCAATATAAATAATACACAGCCAAGAAAAAATCATGTCCTCATCTCAACAATAAAAAATAGTCAAGGTGGCATAAAAAGCTTCCAAGGATCACAGCAAACCTGTACAACATAATTCCCATACTGGTCTTGTGCCAACATGCAAATTGACTGCAAAATCTCCTCCATCATTATACGTTGGGTTTTCACATCATGGCAATGCTCCAGAACCCTCTGCCACATGAAACTTATACTATTTTAGTATTACAAGTGTTAGTCTGATCCTCCTTGATTATGCTTTGAACAATAACTAAATAAATAATATAGAAGAAACAAAAATAATTTTGAGACCTGCATGACACGGCAGCCATAAGGATGAGTAGAGAGGGTCACAACTTGATCATAAAATGTTGAAACAATAAACTGGATAGCATCTTCAGGAACACATTCAATACACTTCTGGATAACATGGTTCCCGTTTTGATCGCGTACACAGCGCATGATATGACCGTCAAGTTCTTTAACCATTTGAGTCTGCTGGTCTAGTTCAACAACTTCTATAGCCTACATGATCAGATCAAAACACATTAAATGCAGAAAAGTCAGTTACGATGCGACGCTTTGTATCATGAGATGTCAAAAGTTGGATCAACTCAATAAATCATACCTTCTGGATCACTCGACAGCCATACATCTGCAGGCTAAGGGTCAGCACATGCCCAGTTAATTGGTTGGCAAATCCTCTGATTTGGGATGCAGTTCCGTGCTCAAAAAACTGAAAAAGAAGGAACCATTAGCCATGAAGAGTCAACAAATCAAAAACTTTTAGACGATATCTGATACACAATTGAATATGAAGAAAAATAACTGATTGAGGTATTTCTTACCGAAATAAATAAACAGAGTATTAATAGAAACTCCATAAGCACAAAGGTTTTTAAATTAGTAGTACCTTCTGGATCACATAGTTACCGAACACATCTGTCATTAATGAAAGAGCTCGGGGCATGATCTCATGGAAAACCATGTTTTTCTCCTCTGTTGTGGCAGTTTCAAGCTTCTGTTGAATAAAACGGCTTCCATACTGATCAGCACTGTCAACAGATGGTAATAAATGAAGGAATTAAACTTCATGAAGCCTGAAAGAAGAAAACTTGGAAGTTTAATCAGGAAGTAATATATACCTGAACTCAACAACATGTCCTGCAATTTCAGACAACTCAAAACACTTAGTTTTGTTGCTTTTAAATTCATCTAGTAAGGAGGATGCAAAACTTTCATACAAGCTACTTCCAGCTTCTGAGTGCCAAGGTCCCATGACACCACCAGACAGATTCCTCATCCCCGAAGGAAATCGCATATTGCGATCACCATGCCTGACTGAACTTCCAGATCCAACTGGATAGTTTGAAAGAAGAGAACCCCCGGGATATGACATGCCAAGACCAAATTCTGCATTTCCGTAGATATTATTGTTCAAGTTACTGGATTTACCAAGGTAGGGCATACCATACTGTGACTTTTGAGGTGACAACAATTGCCCTAAGTAAGCTTTTTGGAGTCCAAGTATATCCATATATGAATTACCAATATCCATAGCAGGGTCATTGTGAGCCGCAGCATATTCATTTGATCTCAAGTACTGAAGATACAGTGGATCCATTAGGGGCACCTGAAGAGCACTCCCAGCAGTGTGATTCCCCAGTCTACTGATATTCTGCGATTCTGCTGCTGCCGCAATTATACTTGGTCCTAAACCCAAACTTGCCAACGTTCTAGAGTCCAAGCCATTTCCTGCCATTGCAGATGCTGCAGCAGCATTTTCATATAAAGGTGGCAAAGCACCACAGCCAAGCGGGCTTCCCATCATGGGTGGTGATGAAGGATTCATAGCAAATCCATTAAGTTCAAATTTGAAAAAGCAGAATTCATGTTACCCATAACTTGATAGTGAGAAGCTGATCCTCCTCCACCATTAAGAGTCGGGGTCGAGGGTCCTTTTAGGTATGAGTTTGATGATGACAAAGCAGACTTATTCCCATCAACACCGAAAGAATTATTGTTCATATCAATGCCTACCCCAGTGCTTTTACCCATATTTGGATGAGACCCATTGGTTGAATGGGAAGCAGAATGCAAAAGAAGATGCCCAGATTCTGACTTACTCAAGTACGAATGACTTGGATCACCTTGCAGATTGAAAAGACTACGTCGAACATCAATTTCATGTTGATTTTGAGACCTTGAATGGTTCTCTTGATCTGCCACGCCATCAGTTGGCAGATTCAAGCCAGACAAAGCTGCTACTAGCTCAGCAGAGTCATTCAAGCTTGGTGAGACACCATTTAAGGGGTTTGGATCACTGACACTTCTTTTATCTATAGAGCTAGCCCTCCCTACTCCAGCAGTTGGTATGCGTGGACTAGGAGCTCTAGCTATAAGTTGAGGATCTGGTGTAGTGCTCCTGGACAATGAGGCACCCAGAGCAGAGGCATACGAATGAGAAGCCGATGCACCTATGTTCTGAGCTGATGGCATGCCCTGTTTATTCGCATCAGAACCCAAGGCATCAATAGATAAATCATGATGCAGATGAGAAAACGAGGTTTCAGGACTCTCAATAACATCCTCAAAAGCATGCGGCTAGGTGGACGAGAAGGGTGCCTTGACACAGGAGCTGCATGACTCATATTATCCTGCATTGCAAAAGGAAATTATAAAGTCCATGGCATGTGAGAGAAAGATAGAATTACAACTTACAAGGTAGGGGCAAATAAAGCACATATTTTGCACACAGCCTGTATCAACAAAAAGGCTAAATAAGAAACATCATTAAATAGGATTTTTTTTTTTTTTAAAAGGGTGAAATAGGATCAAACAAACTAAAAAAAATATTATTAAAGAAGCATATCATTTAAAAAATGATAGAATTGCCAAAATTATATTTGCAATATATGCTCATGCACAGTTTTTAAACCATTGCGAACATAATATTTTCTAGAAGTTGCAACCACATTGACCTAATGCAAAAATAAAAACTGGCAAGAGTGCATAAATTTATGCATCCGTATTTACATATAGAATGACCGTCCACAAGACAAAAAAAAAGAGAGAAGACTTCACCATTGCAAGTGAACACAAATAAAAAACAGCGTACATCCTTGCACACCATTGTGCGACAAGATTCCAATTTTGGACCAAACACTCGAAAGCAGTCAGCGGGAGAGGAGGCAAGCCAGCATCATAAAGAAATTAAATGAACCAGAAACAGGAAAACAGACAACTAACCTCGCACTAGCAGAATGGAAAAACCCACAGCCAATTGATAGTGATTTACTATTTCTAATCCTTCAACAATAACACCAATCTCTTTTCTTTTATTATTTTTTCCCTTTATTCTCTCTCTTTCCTTTCTGAGTAGGGCACCGGCACTCAAATGGTTATTGTAGACAGAGCACAAGTTCAATAACAAAGTGAAAAAGAGTATATGACATTAACATCAGTACTCATATAAGGAAATATATACACATGCCTCTAATATTCAAACCACATCATCTAAGCATCAACATATAGTCTCTTAGGTTTAAATATAATTCCACGTGCTCCAAAAGTCCTCCATCGTGCTATAAGCATTGAGATACACCACAATCAGATAATCCCAATGGAACAATCCAATTACAATTAACATGCAATACAGATAGTTCATCTCCAGATCCAATTGATCAACCCATCAAATAAACAGCAAACTATCACCTACTAACACGATACAATTTAAAAACCAAATAATACCATCATTTATAACACAAAACCAATTTAAAACAACACATATTCACCTAAAGCCAAACCTAATGAAAACCAGAAACCAACAATCATCACCAAATTTTCACCTGGATGATCCCGGCAATGCTCTTCTGCCTACTCCCTAATCCCAAACCTGGCAAGCCTATCAACCCATCACCTCCCCACTCTCCACCTCCACTGCCGCCACCATTCTCCTCCTTCCCTCCAAATCCCGGCGGGACCGCGAAAAGTGACCCATTCCCCTTCTTTCTATCACCAATCCCTCCCACTTCTCCCCCTCCACGCAATCTTTGAGTAAACCTCCAATCTTCCTTTGACAACAAAGGAGGAGGCAGCCTAGGATTCAAGTTCACATTAGAGTAATAATAATTCACATAAGCAGGGTCAGCCCTTAACTCCTCTTCACTCAAAAACCCACCTTTGCTATTGCTAAAATTCTTCAACAGACCACCTATTGAGCTCAAAGAACCTTCAACAGTTGGTGGGGCTGACCCACTTCTATAAATATTCAGTTCCTTTTCAAGATCAGCAGCACTAGTGCTATTCACTGGCGTTGCTTCTTGCATATGCTGTTGATGCTTTTGTTCACGAATGAGCTTGCTTAAATCTTCAACGTAGTCAGGACTCTTATACATGGATGATCGTATTGAAATATCAGGCATCATCTTAAACCGATGATCATTCACACATTAAAGATTGAAACTTTGACAAATTTGATTTTTTACAATCAAAATCAACAATCCATGGCTGAAAATATATACTTCAAAGAAACCCAGCAAAAATATTTATGCTATGATTGTGAGATGAAGTGAGAATTTTGTAGTGATGGAGGCTTTGGCCTTTGGCCATTTTAGAGACGAGGAGGGAGAGAGTGGAGTGACGAAGGGGAAAAAAGCAGTCATAAGCTGAGAGGTGGCGTGATCTGGGCCGTTGCTGAAAGAATTGATGGCCGCAGTTGATTCTAAACGGATTTGTTCTTACAATAGTCTTTAGGGTTTTACTTATGTTAGATTAAATACTAAATTGCAGTTGATAATTTTTTATATGAAAAATAAATGACGTGTGATTACATTACCTGTCAAGGTGTGTTATTTTATGCAAATTACTTCATATTTGATTATTAGGTTTTAAATTTGAATCTATCAGATGCATTTTTTTTAGATAATCGGGGTGTACGGGCCAGCTTACGCGCACCTCGACTAGTCCCGGGACCTGTGCCATGTGCTCTCAAAAGTTTCCCAACATATATCAGGGTAAGTCGCTGGCTTTTCACACCATGAGGCATGGCCCCAAGAAAATGCATCTGTTGGGATTCGAACCTTGAACCTAAAAGGGAGCAAACCACTTAAGCCCAAAACATTTACCACTGAAGCAACCCATTGGGGTTATCAGATGCATTTCTTATAAGACTATGGGATAATCGAAGATTTTACATGTTCTATTTAAGTTCGGATATGGTAATTTAACGGTGGGGTTTCCAAACAAAAATGTGTAATTACATTACCATGATATCAACACATTTTAATTTTGTATGTTGGGTCCGTCTGTTTCGCCGTAAAATAATTTCCGTGAATAAAATATTTATATGAAAATTATTTTTTGAAAGGAATTTTTTTTTTCAATATTTAGTTATTATCTGAATATATTTTTTCTATAAAAAAATTTCGGATTTTCGAAGCTTCTAGTGTTTTTTTTCAAAAAATATCTTTTGATAATTAGAAATGAGTGATGAAAATTTTGGAGAAGAGAATAAAATTATTTTCCATAAAATGATTTTTATAACTATCCCAAATACCGTAAAAGGATGAAAAAGATATTTGTTATGGCGAAACAAATAGACTAGTTAGAGAAGAATGATCATTTATTTGTTTTTCTCCTTTTTAGTTTTTTTTTATCGCTAGTAAGACTATTATTTAATAACATATGTGATATAACTCAATTTATATATATATATGTATAAAACACCCCAAATACGGTAAATTTAGAGACATAATTTATTTAGTTTTCCAATTTATACAAATTGTAGTCACCTGCCACTTCACAGTTCACATTATTTATATATAGCCAAAAAAAACATAATTGTGTGTCAAAATACAACCATAAACTTTCAATTCTTCTGAAAACAAATCATAAACAAAGTTGAAATTCAAATAATAATGCTGATTTTGACAACAGTGGTTGATTTTTTGCATCACATTTTTTTTTTATGATGAAAGTTCCAAAACCCGAAACATTAACTTTTTGAGTTTTTTTTTTTTTTTTTGGCCCTTTACTTTGTTGACAATTTCATGTATAAGATTTGGTCCAATTCAATCAAACATTTTATATTAACAAAAAAATTATTTAGTAGTCACATATTATAAAATTATGTATCAATATTCGTACATCTGTTGTAAATTCTTCAAATTCTTTAAATATGGTATTTGGATGGAGGAGGGACATGTCCTTTTGTTGGTACCCTATGAGGACATGTCCTCAATTTGTGTATTACATGGTCCTATGCTCAATGGATACATAGGAGGGGTGCAATCCTTCAAGGATTGCACTCTAACCCAAATGGTGCTTTTGAGGCACCCTTCCATGCTTATAAAAGGAAGTCATTGTCTCCCTTTATAAACACAATAAGAAATCCGAATTATATATACAAGTGAGAGTCTGATTGGCTTTCTTGAGTCAGAGAGTTTCCCACCATCTTCCAAGTTCAAGAACTTGTTAAGGTGTGCCCCTTGAACAAGAGGAATCCGGGTTATCCTGGGAGAACGTTGACCACAGATCCGTAGAGCACTGAAACGGGGTCAATAAGTTCTTAAGGACATATATTCATCTCGATCCGGACTTTTATTTTTGGTCTTTATAACAAGGTTTTTCTTAATTCTCAAGCTTTAGGATTTTTAGGGTTCAAGCATGTAGACTAGATCTACTTTTGGTTTTCTGGATTTGTGTTGTTGATTTGCATGTTGTTTTTGTTTAATGACACCATATTGCCAACAATCTTAAGAACTTATCGCTCTAGTGTTATTAGATAGTAATTAGCATGTTAGGGTTTGAATATTTTCTGAAAAATTCGGACTATGCATGAAAAACCCGTAGGGCGTTCGAACACCCGACGAACGCGAAGGCTTAAAATCTGAAAATTTGTAAGTAAGAACGTTCGAACGCGTCTTCAAACGCAACTCGAACGCAAGCCTTCTGCCTAAGAACGTTCGAACGCGTCCTAAACGCAACTCGAACGCAAACTCTCTGGAATCATTTCATTCGAACGCGTTATCAAACGCTACTCGAACGTGAACTCTTTGGAAACACTTTGTTCGAATGCGTTATCAAATGCAACACGAACGCACACACACTAGACAGTCTCGTTCGAACGTAGATACAAACGCGACACTAACGAAATAGTCATGTAATTATAAACTGCAAACTTAAATTAATATTAACTTAGTAAATCATATATTGTAACACATTAATCTTGGTAGTATAGATTTAAGTTATTATTAGGTTGTTCAATTATCACAAGCATACACATAGTGATAAAGTTGAAATTAATTGTGTGTTGCATACTTGGGTGAGAATTTAAAGTGTAATTTTGCACAAGTAATTCCATCCAATCTTGATTGAAAAATATATCTACACTTATCGTATTAATTGTTGTATTGGAAAAATGTAAGTCTGGGTCTTGAATTGCTAAAGGATCCTATTGAAAAAAGTGTTTGAAGAATATTCGTTCATTCACTTTCCCTAAAGTATCTTTAGTTGAAATTCAAGCACTTGTGTTTATTGGAACTTTCATCCAATAGAACAACAAGTGACTACCTAGTATATCACTTTGAACAAGATCATTCGTTGATCGTTGTGCAATTTGTCTTTCGTAGACTAATTGAACCCAGTTGATTTTCCAGTTACAAATGGCTAGCGGAAATATCACAGTACCGGTCTCTCATGGAGAAAAGCCGGAGAAATTTGGTGGGGCAAATTTCAAACAGTGGCAGAGCAAAATGTTGTTCTACCTGACAACTCTCCAGTTGTCTAAATTCCTCAAAGATCATCCGGGTCCTGTGGAGGGTGAATCGGAAATGGCCAAGGAAGAGCGAGAACAGACATGGTTGTCTGGAGACTGCTTATGCAAGAACTACCTTTTGGGTGGTCTTGACAATACCATGTACAATGTGTACCAAGGCATGACTTCTGCGAAGATTCTCTGGGAATCTCTCGAGAAGAAGTACAAAACCGAGGATGCCGGACAAAAGAAATTTGTCGTGGGTAGGTTCCTGGACTACAAGATGGTAGATTCAAGGACGGTGATGTCTCAGTTAGGTGAACTGTAGTTGATCATTCATGAAATACTGGATGAGGGAATGAAACTCTGTGAGATGTTTCAAGTTACCGCCATAATTGAAAAGTTGCCTCCATCATGGAAGGACTTCAGGAGATATCTGAAACACAAAAAGAAGCAGATGAGCCTTGAAGACCTCAGTGTTTGATTGAGAATCGAGGATGACAACAGAATGTCCGAGAAGGCCAGCTACAAGACTATGGAGTCTAAGGCCAACATCATTGAGGGTGTGAAGGGTAGCAAGAAAAGAAAGAACAGTGTAGCTGATTCTTCGAACAAGAAGTTCAAGGGGAAATGCTACAATGTGGAAAGAGCGGTCACATGTCAAAGGACTGCAGAAACAAGAAGTCTCAGGACAAGGGCAGAAAAGAAAAATGAGGCCCGTGTCACTGAAGGCGAGCAGCTGACTGATGATATCTCAGAGATGGAACTATCAGCAGTTGGTAACCGAAGCCAATAGTGGGGAATCCGAGAGAATGGTGGGTAGACACTGGGGCTATCATCATATCTGTGCAGACAGTAAATATTTTCCATGTACCAGAGGTCGATGGCGGCGATCATCTGACAATGGGAAAATCGTCTACCTCTCAGGTGGTTGGACAAGGCACAGTAGTTCTGAAGATGACATCCGGAAGGAAAGGAGCTAACATTTGAAATTGAAAAACGTACTGCACGTTCCAGATATTCGGAAAAGAACTTGGTCTCGGGCTCTCTTCTTAGTAAGGCTGGTTTGTGTTGGATAATATGACCCATAGCGTCACTATTTGCACAGATCATTGTGATGTTGTAGCAAATTAACTATGTAACAAGGAAATTGCACTCTCATCATTTGTGATTAGATCACCATAGATATATAAATGAAGAGAGGTCCCTATGATTAGTTCCTGGATTGAGATGATATGAGACAGTATCAGTCCACGAAGGATTAATCATTAAATATCCCTAGCCGTAGTATTATCGAGACTGGACATCGATAATGCGGAATAGGCTAGTATTGCACTTGTGCGCGTTGTGAGGGCACAACGGCATAGTTCTCATATATATAAGTGTTGGAGACTTATGCAAGTGCGATAGGAGGTCGTGTTTCACCGATGGTACGGGAAACAGCTTCGCTCTGGATAGACCCCTTCGGAATCCCATTGGTATTATGAATAGGTGTCTATGGGAGGCCGAAATCGAGGTAGGTGTGTATAGTCTTAACCTGAGACTTGCATCGCTAATACTTACGATAATCGATAAACTTTGGATTTGGTGGTTGGGGGCTTTGACCGGTTCTGTGTCTACCACTTCTGGGTTTATCAGAGAGTTAGAGTATTGGATGTGATGTCGAGACGGAAGTATCACTCCAGTCATAGTGGAGATGATGTCACGCAGGATACGGTATTAGTGCTCTTAAGTGATGCGCATCCAATCGTGATATTATGACCAGGTCATGAATATCCGATTATAGAGACTAGTTACCAGACATCCGATATGTGTTTCGGACGGGGCAGACACTTATCCAGCCCCAGCCCTAACACGTGACTATCCGATACTGGGCCGATATGCACAATACGTGAGTATACTACGCTTGATATAGATCTAAATATTCTTAAAAGGATATGTCCGGAGAATTGGGTAGACTTGGTACTTTGCTAGGAGTCGACCTTGTCTCGTAAATCGGTAGAACGTAGTACTTGGTACGTACGTGATTCGGTTACACCGACGACCGTATTTACTGCCAATTATCCGGAGATCTCATGGGTCGCTTCCCGATAATCCACCGATGACGCACAACTCGCACTCTTGAATAATCTGGGATTATATAGAAGAGAGAGAAAATTAATCTAGGATTAATTACGGAGATATTTTATCTAGGATAAAATATCGTCGAGAGAGAGATAATGATTAATTTGGAATTAATCGATGAATTAATATATTCGATATATTAAACGAAATTAGATTTCGACGCGGAATTAAAATTAGATTTTAATTCGGGCGAACGAATTAATTTAGAATTAATTCGTTAGCGACGTGAATAGTGAATTCGCTAGGCGTAATCACTTAATTACGACGCGACGGAAAATTCGTTAATTTAGAATTAGCGAACCCGAGCCCGAGTGTGATTGCGAGCGCATTCGTATTTCGAATTCGAGTGCGGCGACGCAAGTCACATCAAGCGTCAAATCAATCGTCACATCAAGCGTCAAATCAAAGTCACTTTGAGTGATGTGACATTTGATTGATTGATGTGAGTGATTGATTGATTGAAAAGTCATGACACACATCACATCATTATTAAAGTGATGTGAATAGTGAAGATGAGATGTGTAATTAATGTTGACTTTTTAAATGCAAATGCAATGCAAATGCAGTGAAATGCTTTTGGAATTTCAAGCCAAGTATATAAGATATACTTAAAATGCATTTGGTATCAATTACCACATTTCTCTCTCTCATTTCTCTTCTTGTTCACGCCCAAGGGGCAAAACTTTCTGTTTTTGTTCTTCAAAAAACCGTGAGTTCAAGGGGAGCAAGGGTGTGGGTTTTGTGGCAAAAACTCAAGTGCTAGCACACTTACGAGTCTTGCGAAGGTGGTAGGGAGGTTCACCCATGAGCCGGGATCCGTCGGACGAGGCTTGGAGCTCCGTTTCTCAGCTCAAAACTGAAAAAGTGACAGTGGACTGCAGTGCAGTAATGGCGCACTTGACAGTGAGTTTTTGGCTTCGTTTCGCCTCCAAATCGACTCAACCGATCGATGTGAGTATTCCGCTACCTCCGTTGATGTTCACTCATTGTTTCATGCTTAGATTTGATCTTGGGACCTAATAGAAACTCAACAATGGCATCAAGAGCTATAGTTGCAAGCATGAAATTTTAGGGATTTAAAATTTGGGTAAATGTGATTTGAGCATGATTTGAATGAATTGTTTGTTTGAGTATGTTTATAACATGTTTAATTTCATTTTGGTTGGATAATTTGACGAAAAATGATTTGGAATTATTTTCCCCAAATTGATTGCTTGGCCGAATGTAATTGGAATTTTGGGATCTTGGATTTTTGATTTTTGATTCATTTGATGAGTTAGAATCGATTAGGTTGATGTTAATTTGAATCGAATTGGATTGGATTTCGAATTGGACAAAAACCCCAATTCCCTATCTTGGCCGAATGGTGTATAATGCCCTAATGTCTTGGATTTTTGATTTTGTGACATTGGATGTGTGTGAAATCATTTAGGATGGTGATTTGATGTCGATTGTGGGTTCGATTGGATCGAAACCGAATCGGACACAAAATCCCTCTTTTGGCCGAGACTTAAAAGCATGTAAATGGGTTTGATTTTTCATATTGTGTGTTTGACATGTGATAATGATTTAGCATGATTAATTGGAGTAATATTGTGTTTTAGAAATATTATTTTAGTCGATTAATCATGTAATGCACTTTAGGTAATTAATTGCGTAATTGGATTAGTGTAATTTAATTATTTGGGTTGAAATTGGATTTGGGCTTCTATTGGTTCCAATTGGGCCTAAAACCTTAACCATAAAGCCCAAATGCGACTTAATGAACCTTTAAAGTTCAATTGGGCCTAATGGGCCAAGATTGATTTATGGGCTTATGGGGTAAATCCCGGATTGGACTTTGGTTATCGGTTTGACCCGAGTTGACCAAAAGTCCACGCCTTAAGAAATCAATCAAAAGCCCATTGGACTTTAATTGAATTGACGTTGGACGTTAATCGGTCTTTGAGACGCGTTACGATTAGATTTGGAATTTAAATCGTAAAAGGTTTATTAAATAAAGTGTAATGTTTAATTTGGAATTGAATAGTGAATTAGTATTAAATACATGTTAAATTAGATTTAATAATGTAGTTTAATTTAATTCATGAATTCGTACTTTAAGTACTTATTCGCAAAAACGAGTTTGACTCGATCAAAATCAAATCGTTGTTTGAACATTGGATGATCACTTAATTATCAGATTAATTAATTTGATTAGATTGATTGATAGCATGCTTATATGTGTGAATACTTGGTTGTGTTGAATGAATAATGTATATAGGATGGATATTAGATGGGTGGGCAATTTTAGAAATTGTTGTAATAAATTCGATTTATTAAATTGGACCTGCGTGTCCAGCCTTATCACCTTCTTTCTCTTGTATTCTCTTCTCACCTATTCCCCTCTATGTATATGAGGTTTCTTTAGAAGTGTAGTGTAACGGGTAGAAGTAATACAAGTGCTAGCTTGAGTGAGAAAGGGAGAGATTTGATCTAGGATCAATGTGTAAAATATCCATCCGCATATCATTATTATTTTATTTCATACTCGCTTTATTATGTGTTTAGAATGCATGTTTAAGGGTGTATGATGATGAGACCTAACAAAGATAATTAAATTGGTAGCCAATTTGCACGCGAAAAAACCCTCGTTTTATATTAAGCGATTATCCTTCCATTGAATGATTCTTGTTCAAGATCTGATTGGCATTGGTTTGTTGGCCAAAGTCAAGACCATGTCAATTGGATGTTTTGAATCATGAGAGTTTTGTTCCACATCGGTGTCTAGTCCAAGTTGTGATTTGTTGGCCAAAGTCAAGATCACTTCTTGTCCAAAGACATTGATTACGAAACTTTCCTTGTCAATGGGTCCCGCTTAACTGGAGTCATTAGGTTTGTTGTGCCAAAGCCAAGGCCTAGATGATTCGGAGGATAAGGTTAGAAAATGTATTAGATACATTGGCATATGTAATATGTTTAGGACTTGGATGTCCACCTAACCGGATCTGGGAATTGGATTGGATCCAATTGATCTGTGAGATCTACCTGGTTAAGTAGCATACAGCTTGTTGGCCAAAGTCAAGGTTGTATGTTATTTGACAGGATCCCAGCCCACTAGGAAACGCGGTTTCCCGAGTACTCCACAGAGGGTTAGAGGCTCGACGAAAAATAGTGGGAGGCAAGTATTGAATTTGCAACATTCGTTCAATTACTCGCCATACACGCTCAAACAAATATCATTCGTCAATATTTTACGTTGTTTTAAAAATATATATATAGTTGGACTATATACAAACTATTCAATATATAGTTGATTTTATAATTGGATTATAGTAATCAATATAATTGAATTAAAATGATAGTTGATTTTATAATTGGATTATAGTAATCAATATTAAAATTATAGTTGATTAAATAATTGGATTATTGTAATCATTATAATAAATAGTACCTTATTAAAATTGATTAAATAGTTGGACTATTGAAATCAAGAAAGAATTGAAAAAGTTCAATATTTAAAATATATAATCCTTGGATTAATGTTTTAAATGATTTAATTTTCAATTGGGAATTAATAATAGGTTAATTTATTTGATAAAATAACTTATTATGACTAAGCCCATAATTAAGCAAATAGTAGAGCAAAATCTTTGGAAGATTTATGTGATGATGACTTTAGTGCTTAATTAATATACTTATAATAAATCTATCTTTAGATTTAAAAGTATTAAAATTGCAATTAATAATTCTTGGAGAATTAATTGACTATTCTAGTGGAGAAAAGTCAAAGTTTGCAATTGGGCATGTAGCACAAGGTGCACATCGTTTCGATATTCCGAAACCCAAGGCTTGGCCAAAGGTTTGTGAAATATTGAAAAGATAATTGACATATCCCAAAGTGACTACCATTTGGATATGGAAGACACGAAGGAATTAAAGAAAGGGCGAGGCTCTAACTTTAAAAATATTTGTCAAAGTTATGTTCACTACTAGTATTGAAATTGGATTTTAAATACTTAGTGTGGTACATAAAACATATATGTATTGATGTTCAGAATCCGCTTTGAGCTGGATACTGACTTCAAGCCGAGATTTCTCTGCGAATCGGAAACGGGACGAAAGTCGCTGTTTCGACCGTAGATACCTAAGTTTAGGAACTACCCTTGGGTATGTACTTAAATTAGGAACTGTTATAATGTAACTAGTTTGACTAGAGACATTATCTCTATATCAGTGTTTAATCCGTTGCGGATAAAACCTTTATATTCTAGAACACTAAAGTGTTTCATTATATAAAGATGATACTGAGATAAATACATTAGATGTAAATAACAGAATTTATATTTTGAATATAAATAAAATCTCAAACATATAAAAATGACAAATAAATAGCTCAAGTTGATTTGATCAATGAGACTTATTTGTGGCATTGTTGTCTAGGACACAATTAAACGAGACTCGTATATCCACACTTTTGAAGAGTGGGTACTAGGACTGATTTGACTATTCAAATAAGGTCTACGTATCTAGTTTATTGGGTTAAATACCTAAAATACTATTTACTTGGTAATAGTAAAAGGGCTACCGATCTGTTAGCCCTATTCATGGTGAAGTTAGTGGGCCCATATCTAGCTAGGCTAGATGTGAACATGAATATTTCGTGACCTTAACGGATGTGGCATCACGTTATGGTTATGTGTTTCTTTTGAAGAACACAGATCGGAAACTTTTGAAGTTTCGACACGAAGTATAAAACAGATCGGCTATAGTATTATTCCGCCACGGTTAGACCGTAATGGAAATTACTTAAGCAGTAAGTTTCATACGTACATGAAAGAGTACGGTATTCTTTCATATGAGGACTCCTCCGAGACACGTCAGTTAGACGGTGTGTCCGAACCAAAAACCAAATTTTGTTGGACATGATAAGGTTTATCACGAGTCGCTCTGAGCTACTATTTCCTTCAACAGGATATGTATTAACAGTGCAAAACTTATTTGGAATAAGGTTCCATATAAATCTGTTTGACAGATATCATATAGGATATGAACAGGAAAGAAACGGGGTTTCTCATTCCTGATAATTTGGGTATGCCAGGCATAACGTTTGGTTGATACCAAACTAAGGACCCAAATTGGATAAGTGCCAATATAGGTTATCCTAAGGGAAACCTTAAGTATAGTACTTATAAATCCCACATGAGAACAATGTAATTGTTGCTCACCATGCGGTTTTCCTGAGAGGAATACCGATATGCAGTGGTCAGTGGGAGGATAGTGATACTCGATGAAAATCGGAGTAGTAGTAACTGTTCAAGGCACGAAGTCCTTAATGGAACACAAATAGTTCATCTATGATGAATCTATACCATTAATCTTCAAATACACAAGAAACTAGTAGATCGGATAGAGTCAGAAAACAACCTAGGGTATGGGTTTCTGATCTCGCTCCATAAAGATGTCAATCTTATGGAGGTGTACCATCCGACTACGTTTAGAGGAAGTGATACGAGGTATCGACTCCCTGTTATGGCAAAGTGCCATGAATCCGAAATGGATTTCATGTATAACAACTATTTTGGATACTAGTTGTTGTACCACAAGGCATTGTGCCATTGGTACATTAAACGTCTTCAAGGAAGACATACATGGAAGGCAACATACCAACGTACAAAGCTGGGCTTTTGACGGAAAGGTATCGTTATCAACATTGTGTTAATAACGGTTCAACCTTTTACCTGTTGCCATGGTAAATCCATTTTGAAAATGCTTGAAAATAACTGTATATTTCATTTATGAAATGTGTCAGTTATAAATCAAAATCGCTTTCCTGAAAAGGAAACCTTTTGGAGATTTTATAACATTCTGACGATTTTGTATAACCGACAAACAAGGTTTGCGGGTTATTCGATCCATGTTTGGATCATTGCAAGCATAAGGTTCTTGGAACTGTCGTTTTGAAATAATCATAATGGTTTATGATTTGACTCAAAACGAAATAATTCTTGTGTATATAAGGAGGTTAGTGGGAGAGCGCACTAACAGTTAAATTCCCATAAAGCAATTGGTGAAAGCTTGGCTTTCATAGATATTTTTCAATAGAAAATTCTCCGTAGAATTCTGGGGAGTAACAACCTTTATTCAAGGAATAAAGATCTACTGGGATAGATTTGGAGTTGTTAACACTCTCTGGGAAATCGTACATTTAAAATGTACTTGTATTGGTGTCTCATACGCTTCGAGCATATGGAGTCACAATCGGGTCAATCCTAGTGATAGTCACTAAATTGAAATGAGAACATCTGTTAGTATCTTAGAGAACTAAAGATGTTGTCTTAAACTATGGAGAAGGAGAACTTGAAGTGACTGGGATCACCACTGCAAGTTTCCAAACTATTAAATACTACGGTACTATAAAGTTTGAATTACGGGACAGTGAGCTGGAAATATTCCAAGCAAGATAACTGTTGCCGAATAAACAACAAATACGGATACGGATTATTGCTGCAGCTGAGGCAGCAAAGAAGCCATTTGGATCGAACATAAATCTAATTAGATTAGATATAGTTCTGTTAGCAGCTGAACTAGGCGTCAGCACAGGCTAAGGAATTAAAGGTCTCATCGACGATCCAGATAATACTTCTATATCATCTGATTCGTTCGGATCATACATCGTGGCGATGTGATGATCGTGTAAATCGCGTCAGACGATAATCGGAACAAATCCGCTGACGAAACCCTTTCCTCAGCAATTTGAGCGAACCTTACATAGTTCAAGTGTTGGAACACTTGAGTGACTCGCTACGTGCCAAGTGGGAGATTGTTGGATAATATGACCCATAGCGTCACTATTTGCACAGATCATTGTGTTGTTGTAGCAAATTAACTATGTAACAAGGAAATTGCACTCCATCATTTGTGATTAGATCACCATAGATATATAAATGAAGAGAGGTCCCTATGATTAGTTCCTGGATTGAGATGATATGAGACAGTATCAGTCCACGAAGGATTAATCATTAAATATCCCTAGCCGTAGTATTATCGAGACTGGACATCGATAATGCGGAATAGGCTAGTATTGCACTTGTGCGCGTTGTGAGGGCACAACGGCATAGTTCTCATATATATAAGTGTTGGAGACTTATGCAAGTGCGTCGATAGGAGGTCGTGTTTCACCGATGGTACGGGAAACAGCTTCGCTCTGGATAGACCCCTTCGGAATCCCATTGGTATTATGAATAGGTGTCTATGGGAGGCCGAAATCGAGGTAGGTGTGTATAGTCTTAACCTGAGACTTGCATCGCTAATACTTACGATAATCGATAAACTTTGGATTGGTGGTTGGGGGCTTTGACCGGTTCTGTGTCTACCACTTCTGGGTTTATCAGAGAGTCGTAGAGTATTGGATGTGATGTCGAGACGGAAGTATCACTCCAGTCATAGTGGAGATGATGTCACGCAGGATACGGTATTAGTGCTCTTAAGTGTGATGCGCATCCAATCGTGATATTATGACCAGGTCATGAATATCCGATTATAGAGACTAGTTACCAGACATCCGATATGTGTTTCGGACGGGGCAGACACTTATCCAGCCCCAGCCCTAACACGTGACTATCCGATACTGGGACGATATGCACAATACGTGAGTATACTACGCTTGATATAGATCTAAATATTCTTAAAAGGATATGTCCGGAGAATTGGGTAGACTTGGTACTTTGCTAGGAGTCGACCTTGTCTCGTAAATCGTAGATAGATAGAACGTAGTACTTGGTACGTACGTGATTCGGTTACTCCGACGACCGTATTTACTGCCAATATATCCGGAGATCTCATGGGTCGCTTCCCGATAATCCACCGATGACGCACAACTCGCACTCTTGAATAATCTGGGATTATATAGAAGAGAGAGAAAATTAATCTAGGATTAATTACGGAGATATTTTATCTAGGATAAAATATCGTCGAGAGAGAGATAATGATTAATTTGGAATTAATCGATGAATTAATATATTCGATATATTAAACGAAATTAGATTTCGACGCGGAATTAAAATTAGATTTTAATTCGGGCGAACGAATTAATTTAGAATTAATTCGTTAGCGACGTGAATAGTGAATTCGCTAGGCGTAATCACTTAATTACGACGCGACGGAAAATTCGTTAATTTAGAATTAGCGAACCCGAGCCCGAGTGTGATTGCGAGCGCATTCGTATTTCGAATTCGAGTGCGGCAACGCAAGTCACATCAAGCGTCAAATCAATCGTCACATCAAGCGTCAAATCAAACGTCACTTTGAGTGATGTGACATTTGATTGATTGATGTGAGTGATTGATTGATTGAAAAGTCATGACACACATCACATCACTTTATTAAAGTTGATGTGAATAGTGATAGATGAGATGTGTAATTAATTGTTTGACTTTTTAAATGCAAATGCAATGCAAATGCAAGTGAAATGCTTTTGGAATTTCAAGCCAAGTATATAAGATATACTTAAAATGCATTTGGTATCAATTACACATTTCTTTCTCTCTCATTTCTCTCTTCTTGTTCACGCCCAAGGGGCAAAACTTTCTGTTTTTGTTCTTCAAAAACGTGAGTTCAAGGGGAGCAAGGGTGGGTTTTGTGGCAAAAACTCAAGTGCTAGCACACTTACGAGTCTTGCGAAGGTGGTAGGGAGGTTCACCCATGAGCCGGGATCCATCGGACGAGGCTTGGAGCTCCGTTTCGTCATCTCAAAACTGAAAAAACGTGGACAGTGGACTGCAGTGAATGGCGCCACTTGACAGTGAGTTTTTGGCTTCGTTTCGCCTCCAAATCGACTCAACCGATCGATGTGAGTATTCCGCTACCTCCGTTGATGTGTTCACTCATTGTTTCATGCTTAGATTTGATCTTGGGACCTAATAGAAACTCAACAGTTTTAAGCTAGTGTTTGTTTCTGATAAGTTTGTATTGACTAAGAATGATATGTATTTAGGAAAATGATACCTAACTGAAGGCATTTTCAATCTAAATGTAATGACTGTTAATCGTGCAATTAATAAAGCTAGTTCGTCTGCTTATATTATTGTGTCACAAAATGTATGGCATGGGAGGTTAGGACATGTTAGTTATGATACTATGCGTAAATTAATTAACATGGACCTTATACCGAAATTTGCAATTGATAGCCAACTTAAGTGTGAGGCATGCGTTGAAACATAAATGCATAGAACATCATTTCATTCTATAGAACGCAGTTCTGAACCGCTAGAACTTGTACATACCGATGTATGTGACATGAATATTGTGCAAAACAAGAGGCGGTAAAAAGTACTTTGTCACTTTTATCGATGATAACACAAGATTCTGTTATGTGTACTTGCTGAGAAGCAAAGCTGAAGCAATTGAGAGCTTCGTACACTATAAGAACGAAGTTGAAATCCAACTTGGCAAAGAAATCAAAAGAATCAGGAATGATAGAGGCGGTGAATACGTTTCACCATTCGGTGAATATTGTTATGTGCACGGAATTATTCACGAAACCACTGCTCCTTATTCTCATCAACAGAACGAAATTGCGGAGTGCAAAAAACTGAACGTTGAAGGAAATGGTGAATGCCATGTTGACGAGCTGGGTTTACCCCAAAACTTGTGGGGGGAAGCCTTCCTCTCCGCGAACTACGTTCTAAACAAGCTTCCTCACAGAAGGTTGGACAAGACACCATATGAATTATGGAAAGGTTTCGTACCTTCCTACAAATACCTAAAAGTGTGGGGGTGTCTTGCCAAAGTAATGGTTCCTAAACCTAAGAAGGTTAGAATATGACCCAAAATTGTTGATTGTATATTCATTGGATATGCTTATAACAGTAGTGCGTATCGATTCTTGGTACACAAGTCGGAGATTCCTGACATCAATCCGAAAATGATAATTGAGTCAAGGAATGTGACATTTTTTGAAGAGACGTTTCCTTGTAAGGAAAGACAGAGAACATAGTCTCTCAAAAGAACAGTTGATACCGTCAAGGACAGTGATCATGTTGACCAAGAATCAGATCAACGTGTAAATACTGAGACAATCGAGCCTAGACGTAGCAAAAGAGCTAGAACGTCTAAGTCGTTTGGTCCTGATTTTCTGACATACTTGTTAGAAAATGAGCCTCAAATCTATAAAGAAGTTATGTCTTCTCCGGAGGCACCTCTTTGGAAATAGGCTATTAACAGTGAGATTGATTCAATCCTACAGAACCATACTTGGGAGTTGGTTGATCTTCCACCAGGTTGTACGCCGTTGGGCTACAAATGGATATTTAAAAGGAAGATGAAAACGGATGGATCAATAGATAAGTATAAGGCGAGACTTTTCATAAAATGTTATAGACAAAAGGAAGGCTTTGATTACTTTGACACATATTCACCAGTGACTCGTAGCACATCGATAAGAATGCTCATAGCCATAGCAGCTATATGTGGTCTTGAAATACATCAAATGGATGTAAAGACGACATTCTTGAATGGTGAATTGGATGAATAAATTTACATGGAACAACCAGAAGGGTTTAGTGTTCCTGGACAAGAACAGAAAGTGTGCAAACTTGTGAAATCCTTGTATGGATTAAAACAAGCACCGAAACAATGGCATGGGAAATTTGACAAGGAAATGTTGTCAAGTGGTTTCAAAACCAATGAGTGTGATAAGTGTGTGTACACCAAATCAACTCAAAAAAGGACATGTCGTTGTGTTGTCTCTATGTAGACGATATGCTGATAATTGGTAGTAATCATGATATGATTCAGTCTACCAAAAACGTGTTATCCAGCAGATTTGATATGAAAAATATGAGAATAGCTGATGTGATCATAGGAATTAAGATTTCTAGGACATCAGACAGATATATATTATCTCAGACTCATTATATTGAGAAGATACTTGATAAATATATCAAAGGGGATCTAAATGTGGCTAGAACCCCTGTAGACCCAACTCTTCATCTATCAAAGAATACTGGTTCAAGCGTATCGCAATTAGAGTACTCGAGAATCATCGGAAATATGATGTATCTTACGAATTGCACACGACCTGATATCGCTCAAGCTGTGAATCGGCTTAGCAGATATACGAGCAATCCAGGACATAACCACTGGAAAGCTATAGTAAGAGTTTTGAGGTATCTGAGAGAAACTTCAAAATATGGGCTACATTACGAAAGATATCCTGTTGTACTAGAGGGATACAGCGATGCTAACTAGATATCTGATACGGTGGATTCCAAATCCACGAGTGGATTTGTTTTCATACTTGGTAATGCAGCCGTGTCATGGAAATCCTCGAGGCAAACATGTATTGCCCGGTCTACTATGGAATCAGAGTTCATTAGCATTAGAAAAAAACAGCGGAAGAAGCAGAATGGCTTAGAAACTTCCTGGAGGATATTCCTAGTTGGCCCAAACCGGTGCCAGCGATAAGCATACATTGTGACAACCAATCGGTTATTGGGAGAGCCCAGAATATAATGTATAATGGTAAGTCTCGACACATACATCGGAGACATAATACCATACGTCAACTGCTCTCAAGTGGCATAATAACGATCGATTATGTTAAGTCGAAGGAAAATCTAGCGGATCCACTAACTAAAGGTTTACCTCGAGAGCAAGTTGAGAAGTCATCGAGGGGAATGGGCTTGAAGCCTATAATCTAAGAATTGTTACTGTGGAAACCCAACCTAGCTGACTGGAGATCCCAAGATCTAGGTTCAAAAGAGACAACAGAAACTTTGTGCGAAGAGTTTCGTACTCTTTCCCATTCCGATAATGACGCTGAGTGCTGTCTATCATTGGTCAGGATAAGCTAAGGCTTTTAATGATCACTATTAGGAGATAAGTCCTAATGGGGGTAAAGACAGATTACCTCTTCATAGTAGATCACCTATTTCAAGTAAGAAGTGAGGCCGCTCCCATGGGAACCTTTAAAGGCGGGTTACCCTAAAGTACTTGATGAATCTGAGACCGTTGTTCAGGGCCAAAATGAACACAACCGTAGAACGGGAAAATGGTCTAATTGAAGCTGTGTGTTGGCAGTTGTCTTGGTTTACACCAACGGCAGAACAGTTCAAGACTATGGGTAACTGGTTTGCCAAGTAAATCCGATTGTCATTCACTAGGAAAGGTTCAAGGCGAAAGCTACCTATTTCGATGCAGCTTTAGTTCACGGAAACTCTCTCATGTGTCTGCATGAATATTTGAAGAATTGTGGGGGATTGTTGTAAATTCTTCAAATTCATTAAATATGGTATTTGGATGGAGGAGGGACATGTCCTTTTGTTGGTATCCCATGAGGACATGTCCTCCATTTGTGTATTACATGGTCCTATGCTCAATGGATGCATAGGAGGGGGCAACCCTTTGAATGATTGCACTCTAACCCAAAGGGTGCTTTTGAGGCACCCTTCCATGCTTATAAAAGGAAATCATTGTCTCCATTTATAAAAACAATAAGAAATCTGAATTATATATACAAGTGAGAGTCTGATTTGCTTTCTTGAGTCAGAGAGTTTCCCACCATCTTCTAAGTTCAAGATCTTGTTAAGGTGTGCCCCTTGAACAAGAGGAATCAGGGTTATCCTGGGAGAACGTTGGCCACAGATCCGTAGAGCACTGAAACGGGGTCAATAAGTTCTTAAGGACATAGATTCATCTCGATCCGGACTTTTATTTTTGGTCTTTTTAACAAGGTTTTTCTTAATTCTTAAGCTTAGGGTTTTTAGGGTTCAAGCATGTAGACTAGATCTACTTTGGTTTTCTGGATTGTGTTGTTGATTTGCATGTTGTTTACTGTTTAATGACACCATATTTCCAACAACATCTACGATAGAAATATATTAAATTCATTTTTCATACACACACACATATATATAATATATATATATATATATATATATATATATATATATAATCAATTGTATATGTAATTATGTAAATACCAAAATAGATAAATTTACAATAAAATGGAATGGAGGCATTGCACATTATTCACAAAATTATTGTCACGTGTATACTAATATTTTCATACTATAGTCTTAATTCACATGATCACATTAGTAAGAAGAAAAATTAATTATTTAAAAGTCTTAATGGATATGGGAAATCACACTTATTAAATAGATATTTTTATTTGTATCAACTTAAATTTAAATGATTGCATGTGCGAAAAACATTTACGACCAATCGAATTGCATCAAAAAGATTAAATGATAGACACTCTCTCCTAAGGGTGCGGAAAAGTCCGGGGCCGAAGTTAAAAAAAACCAGTCCGAGCCCTATACTCAAAAGCCCGGGTCGGGCCCGTATTTTTGGCCCGGCCTGGGCTTAAACTAAAAAAAACATATATACATATATATTTTAATATATTTGTAGCATTTTTATTTATTTGTAGTATTTAATTTGTTAATTTATCAATAAAACGTTTGATTTATTTGTGAATTATCTTTGCATATAGTGTGAATGTATTTTGTATTTGTAGCCGGACTTATCAAAGTTGAATGTATTTTGTATTTGTAGCCGGACTTATCAAAGTCCAGACCCAACATGACCCATTGCCACTCTTACTCTCTCCCTCTATGATAAATAAACCTGTCTGGAACCGATCCAGACAAACCCATCCACGTGTTCTAAGCCCCAAGAACCGCGAATCTTGATTTTGTAAGAACAAAATCCTGCCAAGATCAAGTCCAACCCTTAAGGAACATTGCCCTTAAAAACCTTTCTTTATTTCTTTGGAGAACCTTGAACAGCGATACAGCGCCACAACGCTTGCCACACGTTGATAAGCTTTTGTTTCGTAGAACCAAGGAAGAATCCACTCCCTCAAGATGACACAAGTCACTTTGTTTTGTAAAAAGATGTATTATTGGTTTCTTCCCAATTACAATGAATAATGCCCCTTTAAATAGGTGGCTAACCCTAATTCTACTCAAATATAATAAAACCCTAGTAAAATAAACCCAATAACACATAAAATACTTTAAAATTTCGTGCATGGGCTTTGTAATATAATTAAAGTTCAGCCCAGCACTTAAACAATACATAACCTTAAAAAATATAAAATATAAAAACTGTAGGGACAGCTTGCGTCCTCGTTTTGACCAAGAAGAAGTCCGAACTGGACTTTGATGTAAGTTACAAAGTTGTAGAGCTACGAGTTCCCTTTCCAATGCAACTTGAATCAGTAAAATCGGACATCGGACAAGAAAGTTACATCCAACATACGAAGACTGCGCAAATCCCGCCAATGCTAATGCACCAATCGGAAATTAAGCCTAAAAATCAATCAAGGCAGCCCAAGCACGTCCAAGACCCATTCCAATCTTGCCTTAGATATAATAAAGCCCTCTCATAAAGTCTCATGCATTGACTAAACTCTTGAACCCAAGGAATCTTCCAAATCCACCAAAAAGGCCCAAATGATAATAAACCTGCCTGGAACCGATCCAGACAAATCCCTCCACGTGTTCTAAGCCCCAAGAACCGCAAATCTTGATTTTGTAAGAACAAAATCATGTCAAGATCAAGTCCAACCCTTAAGGAACATTGCCCTTAAAAACCTTTCTTTATTTCTTTGGAGAATCTTGAACAGCGATACAGCGCCACAACGCTTGCCACACGTTGATAAGCTTTTGTTTCGTAGAACCAAGGAAGAATCCACTCCCTCAAGATGACACAAGTCACTTTTTTGTAAAAAGATGTATTATTGGTTCCTTCCCAATTACAATGAATAATGCCCCTTTAAATAGGTGGCTAACCCTAATTCTACTCAAATATAATAAAACCCTAGTAAAATAAACCCAATAACACATAAAATACTTTAAAATTTCGTGCCTGGGATTTGTAATATAATTAAAGTTCAGCCCAGCACTTAAACAATACATAACCTTAAAAAATATAAAATATAAAAACTATAGGGACAGCTTGCGTCCTCGTTTTGACCAAGAAGAAGTCCGAACTGGACTTTGATGTAAGTTACAAAGTTGTAGAACTACGAGTTCCCTTTCCAATGCAACTTGAATCAGTAAAATCGGACATCGGATGAGAAAGTTACATCCAAAATACGAAGACTGCGCAAATCCCGCAAATGCTAATGCATCAATCGGAAATTAAGCCTAAAAATCAATCAAGGCAGCCCAAGCACGTCCAAGACCCATTCCAATCTTGCCTTAGATATAATAAAGCCCTCTCATAAAGTCTCATACATTGACTAAACTCTTGAACCCAAGGAATCTTCCAAATCCACCAAAAGGCCCAAATACACCAATCTGATCAAGCCATGTAATCATCCACAACTTCAAGTTAACTTGGCCCAACAAACACTGCTCATTTTGGATCACATCACTCTATAACCCTAAAAGAAAAAACTAAAGGCATGGTTAGCGGGACCAAATATCACACCCCTTCCTAAAACATCTCTTACCTCTATTTCTTGCTTATTATTTTTCCCTCTCGTTTCTTCTTTGTTATCCCTCTCTCCCTTTTCTTTTATTTCTTCCTTCTCCCACCCCTCCTCTCATTTACTTCTTCTCTTTCCCTTGGTTTTTTTTTTTTTTTTTAAATAGTTTTTCTATGTTTTCTCCTTTGTCCCATGGTTTCTTTTTTGGTGGTTCGTGTTTGTAAATTTTGTTACCTATGTCCGTGGACACGTGGATCCATCTATATGTAGTGATAATTTTATAATCATGTGTTGGTAGTTCTTGTTTCTATTTTCACAGGAATAAATGTCTTTTTTTTTTTCCAATTATAAAAAATATGTTTGGGTTAGATGATAAATTTGATATTAGAAGTGAAGGCTGTGAGTTGGAGCTTCCGAATAGATTCATTAGTTTGTATTTATATAAAAAAAAATATGTTGGTGTAAAAAATTTATATTCAAATTGTATATTATGGTGTTTTGTTTTTAATTATGGATAGATAGTAAACCCATGTCGATTCTTTAATTCCACTTAATCCTTAAGTGTTTTAGGAGTAAATCTGTTTTCCTGCCGAGTACGATAATACATTATTGGTGTGTTTACATAAGGGTAATGAGAATAGAGGAATGAAAATCATTTCTAATAAAGATGTTTACTTCATGAAATAAAATAAAAAAAATGGAATGGGAATGAGAGTGGGGCCCACAAATTTGGGAATGGGGAATGTGAATCTCATTCCCACCACCCCCATGAGAATGAGATTCTCATTCTCATTATTGATAAGAAATTACAATATTATCTATAAGATAATTAATTAATATTAATTTATAAATAATAAATAAAATGTATTAATAATAATCAATAATTAATAAAAAAATAATATTTACTATTTTAATAAAATAATAATTTAATAAAAGAATATATTAATATTTAATAATTTAATACATTAATAATTAATTAGTAATAATTAATTAATATTTAAATAATATATAATAAAAAAACTATTAATCAATAATCATAATTAATAATTAATAATATTTAATATTTTAATAAAAAAATAATTTAACATTGAGTAATTTATACAGTAAAAATTAATAATAAATAATAAATAATAAATTAATATATAATTATAACTAAGGGTATTTTTGTAACTTTTAACAAATCATTCCGATTACTGGACAAAGTAAACACATTAATGGTAATATTGCTTCATTTCGATTCTGATTCCTACAGTTATGTAAACAACTTATTCTGATTCCGATTTACCATTCTCATTCCAGCTCATTCCGATTCCATCTCATTCCGATTTCATCTTATTCCGATTACGAGTACGTAAACGCACCATATATACATACTGTTCTATGTCATTATGTTTTTTCCTAATCAAACTTGAGTTTTAAGATAATTCTAAATATTGTATTTGATATGAAATCACCATATATTTACCTCATTTGTAATGTTATTAATTAAAACTTTCATTATTCTTACAAAAAATTAATTAAAAAAAAAAAAAAAAAAAAAAAAAAAAAAAAAAAAAAAACTACGTCCAAGAGGTAAGAGTACCCAAAAATACGCAACACAAACTGCACCATCTATATTCTATAATTATAATATATTAAGAATGAATTTGTTATAAAGCATTGATGTTATGACACCGTTTGATGTATAGTTTATGAGTTTATAAGCTAATATTTAAACACTACATCAAACACATAGTTAATGTTAGAGTCGACTAAGGTTCCGATTCGGAATCAGAATCGAATCGGTTGGAACCAGACGGTTCCGATACTGGAACCAGACGGTTCCGATACTGGAACCAGAATCATAATATTTTGATTCGGTTAGGGTTCCTCCATGATCTAACCGAAATCGAACCGCAGGAAGTTCCTGTTCGAAACCGGAATCGAATCAGAACCGAACCGGTTGGAACTGGAATCATAATATTTAGGTTCGGTTAGGGTTCATCCTTGACCGAACCGAAATCAAACCGCTGGAACCGATTGGTTCCAGCAGTTCAAACTAGAACCGTTTGAATTTTTTTATTTATTTTTTATAAATCCTTATTATTTTTTTTTAAAAAAAAAAAAAACAAAAAAGAAAACCGAAATGGAACCGGAACCGAACTGGAACCGTTTGGTTCGGTTCCGGTTCCGATTCCACACTTGTGGAATCGGGAATCGGCCGGTTCGGTGGCCACCCCTAGTTAACGCTGGCTTATACTCTCACAAAATTATAATCACAAAACATGAGATTATTTTTTCTACGTTAACTTATACTCTATTTTTGTTTCATAACTTGTAAGTTAACTTATACTTTCAATATAATATTTTATAGCAAACTCATCCTATAAGTTAATTTAAAATTGTGAAACATAAGTTAGAGTATAAGTTGGTGTTTAAAAATAATATTATACTATAAAATTATAATACTATAAGAATATAAATTAGTGTTAACATGTGTTTAGTATAACATTTAAAGTTTTAAATACTGTTTATAAACGCACTAAAATCCGATATCAGATAAGATTAAATACAAAAAATTTGTTTCAGTGCCACGTCATTTGCTTTAAATATACGGAAGATAAAGAAACCACAACGATCCTCGTTTGCACTCGACGAATGGAAATATCACACGTGTCTCACTGGCGTCAGGACCCATGTCACGCATTTGGATCGCGTGTGGAACAGCTGTCTTTCTGAACTGAAGCACTTCGCGGAATGGGCATAACACTGCGAGATGCTCCTGGAGCCACCTGTACAAGTTATTATTGACAAATTAACGTGGCACAATATTATTGACGGAATAAAACACCACTTATATAATTTATTGATGTATTTTTATGAAAAATATAATAAATTATCAAAATATTAATTATTTTTATTTTTTCGCATGATAATTTTCTTAAAATAAATCATTAATGAGTGTTTTAAGATACTTATTAACATTTTACATATTATTATTGTATCATATTATTTTACACAACAAAAAATTATGGCTCTATCATTAATCACCGTTACTTTTTTCATCCAAAATATTTTCTAATTATTTTGTTTCTTTACAACATTAAAACTTTAATGTTAGAGCAATTCCAACGGTATCTAATATTCGTTGTAAATTTTACACCAACTATACATCCAACTTCAACCCAATTTTAATTTTAAAAGTTTATTACAATACCAACAAAAAAAAATATATAGCAAAGTACAGTATCATGCCAATTTTAGTGCGACAATATTCACCTGCATCATTTTGACGCATATGATGCAACTATGAGTCAAAATTCCAATAAATGTCAAATTTAACGTAAGACTATGATAATTCGATTCTATAATTAAAAGTTGGGAGAATATATTCACATATCATAATGAGTCACATACACACACACATGTATATATATATATACACACACACTCAAGTAAAAGTGTCATTTATAGTAGTCATTTGATTAAACTTGCTGTTAGATCAAATCATGATTCCAAAAGAAAAAAAGGGTTGGTAATGACCCACCTAAACTCGTGTATATACAACTAGCATAAGTCGATCGGTCTCTGTTTATCAAAGTCCCTCAAAATTTAAGACAATAATCAAAGTGTAATAATTTTTTTTTTTAATATTATATTGATAAATTGATACCTTAATGAGATATATAACAAAACGTTTAAAAAGTTTAATGAAAAATTTGTGAATATTATAATTTAAAAGTTATAAAATCTTACCTTTTTTTTGTGGGATTATGATTAGGGCTAGCTAACCAAAAATGGGAGCTGAGAGTTTGAGTAGAGAGACACATCATGTGAGCATTTTTTTTTAAAAAAATGCAATGGTGTTAATAAGGCTAAGGAAGAGCCCAGAGCCTCACATGTAGATCTGGGTAAGGATGCGATTCGGAATCGGAACCAAACCGGTTGAAATGGACGGTTTCGGTTCCGGTTTCGGAATCGAACCGGAATCTAACCGGTTTGGTTAGGGTTCCTACCCTAGCCGAATCGGTTGGACCGGTTTAAATATATATATATATATTTCGATAAAAATTTTATTTGTAATTTAATATAATTATGTAATGTAATAATTTAAATTCATAATTTTAAATTATATTGATTTATCAATCTCAATTTTTTATTTTCAATAAAGAAAAAAAAAAAAAAAAAAAACGGTTGGAACCGGAACCGGACGATTCGATTCTGATTCGGAACTGAACTGAAACGCCAGTCAGGTCTACTCACATGTATAAAATAATCATCATTTTCCTAAGCAACTAAAATACCATTTATCTGGGAAATTTAAAAGAATAATAATTATATACATGCAGGATTCGTTTTGTAAAAAATAATGAAAAATTAAAGCATCTTACACTCATTTGGGTTTTCTTTGGCTTTGGAGTAAAAGCACAAGGGCAGTTTCTTTTTGTTTGGTTCGATACTCTGATTTGATTTTTGTTGCTAAAGTCCTTGGGCTGGTCTTGGATTTTTTCTCAGAGACAAGCAAAAGTTTGCTTGGGCTGGGCCTGTTTGTTTTGGAGGTTGAGTTTAGGCCTTGAAAGAGACCAAATCTTATTTTATTTTTATATATATATATACTAGTTTTTGCCCGTTACTACGGCACGGTCTTACAGTATTTGCCCGTGTCTACGGCACGGTGTTACAGAATTAAATGATTTTATTTTTTAATTAAATAATTTTATTTTTTAATTAAATGATTTTATTTTAACTTTTTATTTTTTAATTTGAAAATTTGAAAATTTTTGACCCTTTACATCAATCAATTCACTCTCTTTCCTCCAATGACCAATGAAACGATCCGGGCCATCAATTAAGCCACATAAAGAGAGCCGTTGGATACACTCTCTTTCCTCCAACACCATTCTCCTTTATTATATAGATATATATGTGTATATATATATATATATATATATTAAAATCATTTGGAAACTTCGCCGCCAAACCACTCATTATGGGTTTAAGCAGAGCGGATAAACTCTGATTGTCCTAAGCTCTTACAAGAAACACATTTTTTGAATTCGAATTCAGGACCTGAAAATTAGATCATGAGTCATACACCATTAAATTATACCCATTAGAGAATGTATTCTATTTATTACTAAACAGTGTCACCGATTTCATTTGGTTCAAATTTGATTGGTTTAATACAAATTTAAACTAAAAGCAAAACCGAATTTTTTGGTTCATTTTTGAAGATTCGTATCAATCCAAAATCGAACTTGGGGTGTGGTGGAATTGTATAATACAATAATGAAAATTTGTCATTCATATAATAATTTAATAATATCTCAATGTATACGTTGGTTTTCACCTGAGGTCCACAATCGAGATTTCGTTGAGAGGGGCACTAGCGATCTTGTAAAACAAAGAGGTAGAGTGAGCGTGGAGATTCTACCCACCGTTGTGGTGGATGCCGTAGGCAGTCCGACGCCCAATTCAGTAGAGTAAATGAGCTATTAACACCATAGGATTAGGATCAAGGGCAGATATTACCTTGATCCCCGTATGATGCCGTGAGGGTGGTAGGTTGGTGATTATGAGAATTCTGGAGAGAATGCTATTAGGCTACGAGTAGGAGAGCTTGAATGTCCTCTCTCGAGGTCCTTCTTCTCTTATATACACACCCTCGGGAGATATGTGTATTTATTGCACTTGATTGGTCGTCCGTTGGGTGTTGGTAACGGCCGATTTCTTGAGGGGTAATTAATACGTCTGCCCGTTGAAGGCTGGAAACGACTGGGTTATAATGAGTGTTTATGAGTCCGAGCGTTTCGTGGATTGGCGTATGGTGGGCCCAGGTTATGGCTTGGATATATAGTATTTCCCTGGGTATGGGCTTGTGAATCTCTGGGCCTATATACGTTAAACTCATAACTTCCTTTAGTGTGTGGGTTTGAGGTAGTAACCTGGGCTTGAGCCTTATGTTGGGTACTGTTAGGGGAGTCTGATGTGCATTTAGTATTGGACCTGAAGTAAAAAATCGAGATTGCCATTGGCCCAAATTTGATCTGTACAGTTTTTCCCTTACTCTCTAAGTCAATGAGTAATTTGCTTGGAGAGTATTCACTGGTCGTGTCACCTGGCCAAAACTTGGAAAGTCTTCGTTTCCCGGACTGGCCAAGATTGGGCCCCTTCTGTGTCGCATGAACAGTGTGGCTACAGTTTTATATCTGACTAGCGAATGATCAAGGGGGATGTCCCCAGTTGACTGGACCAGATGAAGTTTCAAGGCATACTCTTATGCCACTGGTCATGGAATAGTGGAGCCTTCAATGTTATCTAGACTGAGGATAGTACAGGTCTTCAACTTGACTCGACGAGAATCCACAGGGGATATCCCCAGTCGATCGAACCAGATGAAGGTTCGAAAGGCATTCACTCGTTTGGTATCGAAGAGTAACTAAACCGAGTCTACATGTCGTATGGAGAAGAAGAAGGTCCATGAACCGAACTTGACTCCATCTCAAGTCAATTGGGGAATGTTCCAGTCGAATGAACTTAATGAAGTCTGGGAAGACATTCACTCGTTTGGTATCGAAAAGGGACCAAATCGAGTCTACATGTCATGTGGACTAGAAGAAGGTCCATGAACCGAACTTGATTCCATCACGAGTCAATTGTGGAGTGTTCTCATTGACTGGACCTAATAAAGTCCAGAAGTACATTCACTCGTTTGATATTGAAGAGGGACCAAGCCGAGTCTACATGTCGTATAGAACAGAAGAAGGTCCATGAACTGAACTTGACTCCATCTCGAGTCAATTGGGGAGTGTTCCCGTCGACCGGACCTGATGAAGTCCAGGAAGACATTCACTCGTTTGGCATCGAAGAGGGACCAAACCGAGTCTACATGTCGTGTGGACCAGAAGAATGTCCATGAACCGAACTTGACTCCATCTCGAGTCAATTGGGGAGTGTTCCCGTCGGTTGGACCTGATGAAGTATAAGAAGATATTCACTCGTTTGGTATCAAAGATGGACCAAATCGAGTTTACATATCGTGTAGACCAGAAGAAGGTCCATGAACCGAAATTGATTCCATCAGGAGTCAATTAGGGAAGTTTCCCATCGACTGGACCAGATGAAGGCCAAGCCTACAGGTCCTGAAGAGGAACCAGAGAGAGTCTCCATTTCGTTTGGACTAGATGAAGGTCCAAGTCTTGAGCTGTATGACATTGCCTGCGAGTTTCAAAACCATATATATGAAATGTAAATGGAGAGAAAATATTTATACCTATCAGCAGGTTAGATATTTAGCCAGAGATTGTTCCGCTGGTGATGGACCTCAATGAGTTGAGCAACCAGTAGGAGGAGCAGTGACAGCAGAACGTGGTAGAGAGACCAATTATAGTAGTAGTCGTGGGTGAGGCTCGGGTTCACACAAGGGAGAGGCAAAATGGACCCCGAGTGTAGCATATAATGGTAGAGGACAGACATCTCAGACATATAATGCACCTGTAACCATTCATGGGTTTGATGAATAAGGTGTTTCAATCGTATTTGGATAAGTTTATTGTAGTGTTTATTGACGACATTCTTGTTTATTCGTCCTTCTAGATCGATCATGAGCATAACCTTCGATTATTATTGGATATTTTGAAGAGAGATCAGTCATATGCCAAGTTCTCCAAATGTGAGTTTTGGCTGGATAGAGTGGTGTTTATGGGACACATCATCTCATGAGAGGTTATCTAGGTAGATCCGCAGAAGATCGAAGCAGTTTTGAAGTGGGAGAGACCAAGGACGGCGACAGAGGTTCGGAGCTTCTTGGGATTAGCAGGCTACTACCGTTGATTTATTTGAGACTTCTCTATTATTGCTGCTTTGATGACTTAGCTGATGAGAAAAGAAGTACCATTTGTGTGAACTGTCGAGTGTGAGATGAGCTTCTGGATTTTAAAAGAGAAATTGACTACTGCACTGGTATTCACTCTACCATCTGCACTTGACGGATATATGGTTTATACAGATGCATCGCATCAAGGATTAAGATTTGTGCTGATGCATCATGGGAGAGTGATTGCGTATGCCTCGAGACAGTTAAAGACCCATGAGAAGAATTATCCCATCCATGATCTGGAGTTAGCATCGATTATACATGCTCTTAAGATTTTGAGGCATTATCTATATGGTGCCAAGTGTGAGATTTATACCGACCATAAGAGACTGAAATATCTTCTTACTCAGAGAGAGTTAAATTTGAGGCAGAGACATTGGATGGAATTCCTCAGTGACTATGATTGTACTATTAATTACCATCGGAGGAAGGCCAATGTAGTTGCTGACGCACTCGGTAGGAAGAACATGAGTAAACTACAATTTCTGAGAGCTAGATAGAGGATGTTTGAGGAGATGGTGACGTTACGTTTGACTATGAGGTATTTGACAGAGGAGGGCTTCTTGCCCATATAGAAGTTCGGCATACACTGCTAGATAGACTCAAAACAGCACAAGACGAGGGTGAACAATGCAAGAAATGGAAAGCAAAAGCTGCAGGGGGAGAGATTGGTACTTTTATACTGAGTTCAGATGATGTATTACTTTTTGATGACAGAGTTGTGGTACCGTCTACCGGAGCACTTAAGCAAAAGATTTTGGATGAAGGTCATGATGCCCCATATAACATGCATCATGGGAGTACCAGGATTTATCAGAATCTGAAGAAAACTTACTGATGGTCGGGAATAAAGAGAGAGATTACAGAGTTTGTATCCCGTTGTCTGGTTTGTCAGCAGGTCAAGGCAGAGCATCAGCACCCAACTGGATTACTCCAGCCTCTAACTATACCTGAGTGGCCGTAGGAAAATATTACGATGGATTTTGTAGTAGGGCTACCGAGGATACAGAAGGGCTACGATATAATTTGGGTGATAGTGGGCCGATTATCTAAGTCTGCTCATTTTCCACCGACCCGAGTTACGTGGTGACCAGAGAGGCTAGCATGACTGTATATGGAGTAGATTGTGCGGTTACATGGAGTACCGGCTTCGATTGTATCAGATAGAGATGCCAGATTTACTTCTCGTTTTTGGCAGGGTTTCCAGAAATCTATGGGATCGGAGATTACTATGAGTATAACATTTCACCCTCAAACTGATGGGTAGTCAGAGCATACTATTCAGACATTGGAGGACCTACTGAGATCATGTTTATTGACTTTTGCTGGAGGATGGGATGGTCATTTACATCTGATAGAGTTTACCTACAACAACAGTTTTCAGACGAGTATCGGTATGACTCCATTTGAGGCATTGTATGAGAGGAAGTGCATGCCTCCTATTTGTTGGGGCGAGGTTGGAGATAGACAGATTCATGGTTCAGACTTGGTAGATATGACATCTATGAGGATCATACTTATCTGAGCTAGACTGTTAGAGGTGCAGAGTCGACAAAAGAGTTATGCTGATAAAAGAAGAAAGGACCTTGAGTTCCAAGTGGAGGATAAAGTCTTCTTGAAAGTATCACATTGGAAGGGAGCATTGAGATTGGCCGGAAATGAAAGTTAGCACCATGCTATATTAGTCCTTATGAGATATTGGAGAGAGTGGACAAAGTAGCATATCGTCTGGCATTACCACCGGAATTAGGAAGGATTCACAATGTATTTCATGTGTTAGTTCTGAAGAAGTATGTACCAGGTTCTACTCACATCCTGGAGAGCCAATCGGTAGAAGTGCGTGAGAATATGACTTATAAAGAAAAGCATGTGAAGATTGTAGAGCAGAAGTCCAAGAGTTAAGATCCAGACACATCCCCATTGTAAAGGTCATGTGGACTAATCATCACATACATGAGGCAACTTGGGAAGTGGAACAAGACATGAGAGAGTAATATCCAGAGCTATTCGAGGAATGAGAAATTTGGAGGATGAAATTTTTATAAGGTGTGTAGATTGTGAGACCATGTCTCAATCCTACTTAAATTCTTATTCCCAAAAATCAGTAACCACCCACCACTATCCTTACAAAACTCAACCACCCCATCTTATTTAAAAACAACTAACACTAATCTATTCATTAAGTGTGTAGTTATTGTGAAGCAAATAGAGAGTAACTTCATCTAGTGAATTAACTTCCAAAGATCTGTAGCAATCACATGGAAAGAGAAAGTTGAGCAGTAAGAGAGAGAAACATATCTGTAGTGAGAGAAACACAAACCAGTAAAGAGAGAAAATGGAGCAGGAGAGCGAATGGGTCGTTTAACGTCTCCCGGCCATCATTTCTAGAAAGTGACCACATCTGGGGAATCTCCTCAACGAGACGAACCCAACGCCGCCGAACCGCAGCCCAGAATCCACCGCACGCGCCCTCACATGCGACCACGAGTCGCCACATCGTCGCCCCACACGCTCCACGCGCCGCCGTGCGTGACCAACACCTCCCGGACTAGAATCTTTCCCTCATTGAGATACGTAGGTTAGACATCTCGTTTGCCCAATTTGGATCTTCGGTTGTCGTGAAACGAGCCAAGAACGAGAGTTAACGCCGTTCGACCGTTCATCGATGATCACCGAGCATCCACCATTACCACCACTGTTGTTGTGACCCTGGTGACGTGCTCTGTCCGTTGATCACCTCATTCTGAATTTTGAAGTCGTTGGAGCTCGGTATGTTATATTTTACAGTTTTATGGGTGTATTTGTAAGATTTTGAGAGTCTTTGACTTATTCGTAATTTGGCATGTTTAGGGACCTAAATACATGAATTCTGTTTTCTAGTGAGTAATAGGTGATAAATGAGAAGTTTGGGACTAAATTGATAATATTGGAGAGTATTGTGATTAAATTGTAAATTTGGAAAGCTTAGGGGTAAAATCATAATTTTAGTAAAATATAGGGACCTGGTCATAATTTTACACTTTTTCCAGATTTTTAACGAGTACATATAGATATAGAGAGTTTTGCGTGGATTGAGGTAAGTACAAAGCACAATGATTCCCTTAACAAAAATATTTGTTGATTGATATTTGATATGTGAGTTACGTAATATGATATATATATATATATACTAGTTTTTGCCCATGCCTACGGCACGGTGTTACAGTATTTGGCCCGTGCCTGCGGCACGGTGTTACAGAATTAAATATTTTTATTTTTTAATTAAATGATGTTCGTGCCTACGACACGGCACGGTGTTACAGAATTAAATGATTTTATTTTTTAATTAAATGATGCATGTGCCTACGGCACGGTGCACGGTGTTACAGTATTTGGCCCGTGCCTACGGCACGGTGTTACAGAATTAAATGATTTTATTTTTTAATTAAATGATGTCTGTGCCTACGGCACGACACGGTGTTACAGAATTAAATGATTTTATTTTTTTATTAATGATGCCCGTGCCTACGGCATGATGTTACAGTATTTGGCCCGTGCCTACGGCACGGTGTTACAGAATTAAATGATTTTATTTTAATTTTCTATTTTTTAATTTGAAAATTTGAATATTTTTACAATTTCCATCAATCAATTCACTCTCTTTCATCCAATTACCAATGAAATGATCTGAGCCGTTAATTAAGCCACATAAAGAGAGTCGTTGGATGCACTCTCTTTCCTCCAACACCATTCTCCTTTATTTTATATATATATAAGATGCACTCTCTTTCCTCCAACACCATTCTCCTTTATTATATATATATATATATATATATATATATATATATATATATATATATATATATATATATATATTTATATATTTATATATTTATATATTATATATTTATCTATTTATATATTTATATATTTATATATGTATGTTGGAAAATTGACTGAGTGATTGATAGCATGAGAACATAAATTGTGAATATAACTTTTGGGTATAAATTATATGCTTGAATATGAATCGAAGTATTTGAGTATCGTGTGATTTTGAGATGAGTTGATGGATGAAATGTGATGAGATGTGTTGTATTGGATGCTATGTGAGATTTTTGTTATGTTGCCGGATTTAGTATGATAATGGTCAGATATGCAAGATTATGCGATATTAGCATAGATGTGTGGTACAATCTCCCTCTTGCACATTTATGCGGGATTATATGGTGGGAAACCTTGGGGGTAAGAGAGGGACTTTCCCAATGGTTTCAATACATTATTATACCGAATCCGGATAACAACTGTGTTTGATTGAGATGTGCTGTTGTGAAAATATTTTACCTGAGTTAACTGTTATATATATTAACTGTTATTTTCATATATTCACTATCATATATATATATATATATATATATATTTTGTTGGTGAGGTCGTGTTGAGAGTATGTGTGATTTTACTTATTGAGCTCTTTAAGCTCACCCCCCACTTCCCAAACATCCCAGGTAGTTCGCCAGCGCATCAGTAGCAATATTAGTACCAGGTTTTGACTCGTTTGCCACAGACGTCAGTCGGGTTGGTCCAGACATTTCTTTTGACTTTTGAGATAGGACATTTATGATAAATTTCATGATTTCAGAAATTTTTGGTGTAAACACTTATTTGGGATTTATTTGATTGCATTTTATGGAATATTATTTCCTTGCGAACTTTTGGTTCAATTACATGACATATAGGTGATCGAGCTGAAGTGATTCGCGGACCATTTTCTAGGGTTAGTCCCGCTCTAGGGAGGGGGTTGTCGATTGATCTAATGAAGGTCTAGGAAGCTATAGTCCACTCGCCCTAACGAATGTAAAGAGTGATATTCATTTCTTAGTCTACCAGACCTAATAAAGATCAAAGAGACTATGGTCGTCTAGACTTAATGAATGTCCAATAGTGTCTTCACTCCATTATACCCGCTGAAGATACATATGCGTCTACACTCCACCTGACCTGATGGATGTACGAGGCAGCCTATAGTCGACTGGACTTGATAAAGGTCCAAGATAGTCTTCATTCCAATATACCTGATGAAGGTACATGAGAGTCTACACTCCATCATACCATATGAAGATACATGAGAGTCTACAGTCGAATGGACCTGAAAAAGGTCCAAGAAAGTCTTTACTCCACCATACCATGTGAAGGTACATGGGAGTCTACAGTCGATTGGACCTGATGAAGGTCCAAGAAAGTCTTTATTTCACCATACTATATGAAGGTACATAGGAAGCTACAGTCGGTTGGACCTGATGAAGGTCCAAGAAGATCTTCACTCTATCATACCATATGATGGTACATGGGAATTTACAGTCGGTTGGACCTGATGAAGGTCCAAGAAAGTCTTCATTCCACTATACCATATGAAGGTATATGTGAGTCTACATTCCACCTAATCTGATGAAGAAATATTAAACTATGGTCGAATGAACCTAATGAAGGTCCATGAAAGTCTCCACTCTATAAGACCTTATTAAGGTATTGAGACTACGGTCGACTGGACCTGATCAAGGTCTAATGGAGGCTGCAGTCGACTAGACCTGGTGAAGACCTACGAGACTACGGTCGACTGGATCCGATGAAGGTTCAAGTAGGTCTCTACTCCTCATTCAACAAGACCTGGTAGAGGTCGACTGGACCCAATGTAGGTCCAATTTGGTCTCCACTCCTCACTTCATTAGACTTGATGAAGGTCAGTGAGAGTCTTATGTCGACTGGAACTAATGAAGGTCTTCATTTCTCATTCTACAATCCTCACTCTATAAGACCTGATAAAGGTCAGTGAGGGTCTACGGTCGAATGGAGTCTATAGTTGATGGCAATTCATCCATGTAGTATGGAAAATATGACAATTCTTCCATATAGCGTCGAATGGAACCTCAGCCAAATATTTAGCCTTTATCCATGTCATGTCGAATGGCACATTTTCCTCAATCTGTACACACGTCTGAGATCCACAACAAGTCCCAGGCTACACACATGTAGATGTCGAATGAGACGCACATCAAACCTCAAGCTATACACGCGTCTGAGATCCATAATAAGTCCCAAGCTACATACATGTAGATGTCGAATGAGACGTACATCAAGCCTCAAGTCATACACGCTTGGGATTCACAACAAGTCCCAATCTACACGCATGTATATGTCGAATGAGAGGCATATCAAACCTCAAGCCTAACACTCATCTGAGGTCCACAACAAGTCTCAATCTATACACATGTAGATGTCGAATGAGAGGCACATCAATCCTCAAGCCAAACACGCGTCTGGGGTCCACAACAAGTCCCAATATACATACATATAGATGTCGAATGGGACGCACATCAAGCCCCAAGCCATAAACGCTAAGGATCCACAACAAGTCACAATCTATGCACATGTAGATGTCGAATGAGAGGCACATCAAACCTCAAGCCAAACACGTATCTAGGGTCCACAACAAGTCCCAATCTAAATACATGTAGATTTCAACTGGGATGCACATCAAGCCTCAAGCCATACACGCTTGAGATCCACAACAAGTCCCAATTTATACACATATAGATGTCGAATGAGATATCCATAACAATTATCAAGCTATATGTTATAATGTCGGACACCCATAACAAGTCCTAAAAATTGTAATGTCAACTAGGACATCTATTACAAGTCCCAAACCAGACATTGATGTCGACTGGGACATCCATAACTAGTTCCAAACAACACACTAATGTCGAATGAGACATCCTTAACAAGTCTCATGCCTTACTAATTTTGACTGAGACATTCTTAAAAGTGCAAGCCATACCTGGTAATGTCGATTGGGATGTCCACGCCAAGTCTTCATTAGAGTATAGTTGACTGGGAGATCTTCCTCATGTTAAGTACATTGCTTGATCGTACAGGGTGAATGGTAGGAAAAATGGTTCCACTGAAGGGACTCACCTTGTTCCTTCCCATGTCGTCTGAAAGAGATGACAATCCAACCATATATTATGGAGTTAAAGGCAGTCCATACATTCATCTTGTGGTATGAAGAATATGATAATCTTTCTATTTAGTCTTTCATGTAGTCTGGAGGAGATGACAAACCTTTTGTGTAGTCTGGAGGAGATGTCAAACATTTCATTTAGTCCGGAGGAGATGACAAGCCTTTCATGTAGTCTGAATGAGATGATAAATCTTTCGTGTAGTCTTGAGGAGATGACAATTGAATAAACAAATAAAAAAGCTTTCTCGGTTATAAGAAATGAGCTAAGATTTTCTTTCAAGTCATCTAGAGGAAATGATAATCCTCTTAATGTCGTCTGAAGAAGATGACACCGCTTTCATGTTGTTATTTCATGCGTATGGAGTGGATGACATTCCGTCAATATTGAATGGAGAAAATGATAATCTTTTCACATCGTCTAGGAGAGGTGACAATCATTCCATATCTTCTGGAGTGGATGATATTTCCATTCATGTTGTCTGGAGAATATGACAATCTTCATATGTAGTGAGAGGTTGGTGATGATCCTTCTATGTAGTCTGCAGAAGACAATCAATTTCCACGTCGTCTGGAGAAGATGACAGTCTTTATATGTACTTTAGAGTTGATAGCAATTCATCTATATAGTATGGAGAGTATAGCCATCCTTCCACGTCATTGGAAGCTGATGATTTATAGGATATGAGTATCCGATGTTGTCTCGACTCGGCTTCTCTTTATTGGTAGTCTGACTCTAGGTAGATTGGAGAGAATTGCTCTATTGGACTCCTATGTTTCCTTTCACATGGAAGATGTGACTTATTGTGATCGGTCGGCTAATGAAATATGGTGGCTTTTTTGGTGATTAAGTGGATGGACGCCTGATGGTGGATTTTCACTTTCCATATTGTTGAATGCTTCTAAGAGATTGATTAGATTAGATGATATGATTGTTGGGGTGAACCGTAGCCTCGCGCCTTTGGGAGGTTGAAGAATTATGCTCCAATTACTTCTGGAGATTAATATTATACTCCTACATTTCCTTTCGCATGGAAGATGTGACTTATTGTGATCGGTCGGCTAGTGAAATATGGTGCCTTTTTTACATGACTCAATTTTCCTCTTTCATTGATCGTAATTGTTCTTGTAGAGTGGTTAATTATGCCACACAGGGGTCTGGTCTCCGTTTGTTACTCGAAGACATGGATAGTTATATTTGTAAGGATCGTAGCTGAGAGGTATTTACTTGCTATGAATCGCTAAAGCCCCACGGTGGGCACCAAATTGTAGACGCTGGTTTTCACCCAAGGTCCACAATCGAGATTTCGTTGAGAGAGGCACTAGCGATCCTGCAAAACAAAGAGGTAGTGTAAGCGTTGAGATTCTACCCACCGGTGTGGTGGATGCCGTAGGCAGTCCGACGCCCAAATCAGTAGAGGAAATGAGCTATTAACACCGTAGGATGAGGAACAATGGCAGATATTACCTTGATCCCCGTATGATCCCGTGAGGGCGGAAGGTTGGTGATTATGAGAATTATGAAGAGAATGCTATCAGGATAAGAGTAGGAGAGCTTGAATGTCCTCCCTCGAGGTCTTTCTTCTCTTATATACACACCCTCGGGAGATGTGTGTATTTATTGCACTTGATTGCTCGTCCATTGGGTGTTGGTAACAGCCGATTTCTTGAGGGGTAATTAATACGTCTGCCCATTGAAGGCTGGAAACAGTTGGGTTCTGAGGGGTGTTTATGAGTCCGAGCGTTTCGTGGGCTAGCGTATGGTGGGCCCAAGTTATGGCTTGGATATAGGGTATTTCACTGTGTATGGGCCTGTGAATCTCTGGGCCTTTATACGTTAAAATCAGGGCTTCCTTTAGTGTGTGGGTTTGAGGTAGTAACTGAGCTTGGGCCTTATGTTGGGTACTGTTAGGGGAGTCTGGGGTGAATTTAGTACTGGACCTGAAGTAAAAAATCGAGATTGCCCTTGGCCCAAATTTAGTCCGTACACTTAACACGAATGTTTAAATATTAAAAACTACCAAATAAATTATATTTTTATTTAATATAATTACACGTATCATCAAATTCTTATTAATTTATGACAATATATACTCAGTATTTTGTATCACAAATAAGGCAAGTTAGCATGCCCACCAAGAGTTAATCTCTTAACGCAATTAGATTACTAGCCAGCTATCAAGTTAACAAAAAATAATCCATTCCCTTAATCTATAGCATAATTAGGCTTAATTTATCACAAGTATGAACCGTAACTTTAAAGCTTAGGGTCCAAAATTTTCTTGTCCAATTTATGGATATTTAATTTTATTCAAACCAACCTCACCTAACTTAAAGAATAAATAAGTTGACAGCCAATTTTCAAACCAACTTTCTTGTCTTAAGGCTAAGTTTCAAAAATCGTAGGGTCCAAAAATTTCTTGTCTTAAGGCTAAGTTTCAAACCAACTTTGTTTTTCTCTTCTTGTAAGCTTTTTATTTGACAGCCAATTTGCAGCTTTATAATTTTGATCATGAGATTTGAAATCACAAGAAACTGGGAGAATGATGTTTATCATTTATCTTAGAAATTGTTTATATCATTTGGATTTCTGATAATTTTCTAATAACTCTTTTTATTATGGGTTTTAAAACAGTAACTGGAAAAAAAAAACATATTGTTGAAAGTAAATATGATAATTTTACATTTAGTTTTGTTATCCGAGACTCTAAAAAAATTAAAACTATTTAATTTATATATTAAAATGTTACATTTATTCTCTATCGGTGTATTTTTCCTTTACTAACTTAATACTAGATATAAAGTGTGATGTTAAAAATTTAGCTGAAGCTTAAGTGGTAGAAACAATTTCTATATGAAAGACTAAATTATTATTCTCCCTTGTATATAAAATTGCCTTACCCATAAGCAATAATTTAAAGAAACTACTTCAGTTTCTTTGTAGCAATTAATGTGTTAATTAAGCCATCAAATTAAGTGACTTGCAAGTGTCATTTGACAGGTTGAAGACTTGGAAAACCAAGCATGTGTCACCATAGCAAAAACTGATGATCAAATTAAGAACCCAAGCCCCAAAATTGGAGACAACAAAAACCAACTGTCATTCAATTTTTTTCTTTTTAAATAACTAAAGCTTCACTAGGATGAGTAATTCCTTGATACCTGTCACACATGTCCCCATAACTAAGGTAAGGATGATATTTATTGATAATTTTCAAGTTTCAGGATCGAAATATGACTCCGATATCATATCCATCCCTTAGATATCATGGGGTAACTTGATACCACTAAACAATCTGATGTATTAAATGTAATCTTCATTTATTTATTATTATTTTAATACGTGTGATAATTATTATTGGATTTTTGTGACGCGTACATTGCAATTTTTCCCCTATAACAACGTGGAAAGTGGAAACAACCCCATTCACAAAATTTGTATACCTTAATTATGTATGTACACTCATGATGATAAATAAACTCACATACGGCCGCTGGTTAGTAACCTAATTAAGGGTCACATGTGGATACAAATACAAAATTACAAATGGCAATACGAGTAGACAAAGTGATCAAATCTTTGTATAGTGTTGACGTGGCGTATAATTCCATTTTTCTTTGTTGATATATCCTATCCAAAGAGCCAGAACCACAAAAAAAAATGTATATAAGCAGGCAGTTGTATCTTGATCAACTGCCTCATTCTTTCATTAGAGATCAGTCAATCCAAACCCTAACCTTATATATTATAACCATAATATCTTCTGAGTTACAATCAAGATTCAAAAACAAATAGAAATTAGAAACCCTGACCCTAATGGGAATGTCAGTTGTTTCGGAGTTTGAAGGGACTCTATTGAAAGATTCCGATCCTTTCTCCTACTTCATGTTAGTGGCATTTGAGGCTTCGGGTTTGATTCGGTTTGCTTTGTTGTTGATACTATGGCCGGTGATTCGGTTGGTGGATTCATTAGGGTTTGGTGATGCGGGGCTTAAGGTGATGATATTTGTTGCGACGGCAGCTGTGAGGATGGTGGAGATTGAATCTGTGGCGAGAGCGGTGTTGCCCAAGTTTTATATGGATGATATTGATATGGAAGGGTGGAGAGTGTTTAGCTCATGTGATAAAAGAGTTGTGGTGACGAAAATGCCTAGGGTTTTTGTGGAGAGGTTTGTGAAAAAACATTTGCGTGCTGATGAAGTTATTGGCAGTGAGCTTTTGGTGAACCGATTTGGGTTTGCTACTGGGTTTGTTCGAGAAGACTACTTTGCTTCCATCTCTAATCGAGTCGTCAAAATGTTCGTTGACGAACAACCTACGTTAAGTTTAGGAAGAGCTTCTTCAGGTTTTTCATTCATATCTAAGGTACGTAGATGCTCATTTTGTGACCAGTAATATATTCATTTATGAGCATTTTATTGATCAATCAATCCCACCATTAATAAAATATCAAAATTCGCTGTTTTTGATATTTGCCTTGAAAAACAGTTTTTTTTTTTTAAAGCATAAAATGGGCAAAGCTAGAAAACATAAAAAATTATTTTATGTTGAAGTTTTCTTTTGTGATACAAAAACATTATATTACTTGTTAACAGGAACAAATGCACCCGCCTTTAATCAACAGCCAAGTGCACAATGACCACCAAATCATCCGCCCATTGCCGGTGATCTTCCACGACGGGCGCCTCGTGAAACGTCCAACGCCGTCAACTGCTCTACTAATCATCCTATGGATGCCACTAGGCATATTACTAGCCCTAATCCGAATCATCATCGGCCTAATATTGCCCATGTGGGTAATACCCTACGTGTCCCGGTTATTTGGCTGCAAGATCATCGTAAAGGGGAAACCCCCGCCGCCTGTCTCTGGTAGCAACAATGGCTTTCTCTTTGTATGCACCCACCGAACCCTAATGGACCCCGTGGTCTTATCCACCGTATTAAGACGCAAAATCCCAGCTGTCACATACTCCATTTCAAGATTATCTGAATCCTATCACACCATCCCCACCGTTAGATTAACAAGAATTCGCCATGTTGATGCCCAACAAATCAAAAGAGAGCTATCCAAAGGTGACCTAGTGGTTTGTCCAGAGGGCACAACTTGTAGGGAACCGTTTTTGTTAAGATTCAGTGCCCTATTTGCTGAATTAACTGACCGGATAGTGCCGGTAGCCATGAACTACAGAGTAGGGTTTTTTCATGCAACCACTGCAAGAGGCTGGAAAGGTTTGGACCCAATTTTCTTCTTCATGAACCCTAGACCGGTCTACGAGGTGACGTTCTTGAACCAGTTGCCGGTGGAGGCCACGTGTTCCTCCGGTAAGAACCCACATGACGTGGCGAATTATGTACAAAGAATCTTGGCTGCTACGTTAGGGTTTGAGTGTACAAACTTTACAAGGAAGGATAAGTACAGGGTGCTTGCAGGGAATGATGGAACGGTGTCGTATACTTCGTTTGTCGATCAAATTAAGAAGGTTGTGAGCACGTTTATTCATTGAGATTAATTCAGATTTGTGTTTTTGGTATTGATTATGGGGATGTTTCAATTTCAATTTCATTTTGTAAAAAAAGAAAGAAAGTGTAACTTGTATTATTGAATCCTTTTTTTTGGGGATTATTATTATTTCTAGAATTGTTGAATACAAGTTAGAGGGCCGATGTTAATAAGTTATTATAGTTAATTAAAAACTTTAGTTGATTCAGTTATCTTGGTTTGCAATTTAAAATTTACAATTTAATACTATTTAATTGATACATCTTTGAATTCATTAGATAGAAATAACAAGTGCAGCATTTGGAGTTGACCTAAATTTCAATCTTGAGATTAATTTAATTATTGTATCCGATTTTTAATTATCCAATTGAAAATTGTACGATATGTGTGGAAATATTTTTGTGATTGTTATTATAATCTGAATATTCAAAATTATTTATGGACCTACTAAATAAAGTATGCCGTGATTGATAATATAAAACCTATTTTGAATTTCCTTCATGATCTATCCATCTACTAAAGTTTGAGAATATGGAATATGGTCATCATCATTCATCAGGCTCCTTCTCAAAAATTTTGCTTTCTTTAATTGGGTAATTCAATAATTATTTTATATATTTAAGTAATTAATATTTAATAGGCCCCACTTGTTGGCTATGATTTATTTATTAGAATTAAATAATTAGTCAACATGATTCCAATTAATTATCCCGTTACTGAGGCATGTTGCTTGGATATCATATATTTTCTCTTTTGGGTGGAACGATCTGCAAATAATAGTATAGTATCAGGATATCGAGTCGAATATTTTTTTTCAAAATTAAGTTTCAAAAGGATGTCATTTTCATTAATTTTTTTTAAACCTAATCCACAACTTCGTTTGCCACAAAAACTCCATCAAGGATCTGTCTGTCTTTTAAGAAAGCAAATTGAGAAGAACTAATGAGATGCCCCAACACTTTTTCAAGCGGTTAGCTAGCTGTGATTTTATAGAGACTATTGAGAAGGGAGATATGGTGATATTCATTTAGATCAATAGGATTGTCCACTTTAGGGATTAGTAGTTGTTGATGCTTAAGGGAAGCCAACTTATAGAGTAAAAATGCTGAATCATGCTGAAAATGTCACGCCCAACAATATCCCAAGCCTTTTTGAAGAAGTTGAAAGTAAATCCATCTCGACCGGGGCTTTAGATCCTTCAAAACCCCACACCACCCTCTAACCTCGTCAAAAGAAAAATGAACTTCCAACTAGGGATGGCCATTGGGTCAAGATTCATTTATTCGTTTGATTTGATTCGCTTTAAAGCGAATACATGTTTGAAAAAATGGATTCGTTTAATAAATAGGTCAATTCGATTCGATTTGTTTATTAAACGAATCGAATACGAATTTAAGCTTAATGATTCATTTATTCATTTAGGATTCGTTTTATTATTTCTAGTTACTAGTTCTTGTTATTTTTCAATTAAGATTCGAGAAGCTATAGTTAATTACCATAGAAAAATTAATATTTTCGATATTTGGTGAGATATTTTTAGTAAATATATTAATTACATATTTCGTATGTATATATTTATGAAAATTACTGTAAATAAATTGTGGTAATTTTTTATATTAAATAATATCATGACTAAACGAATTTTCATATTTGATTCGTTTAATAAATGAATCGAATACGAATCCTGATATTAGGATCCGTTTAATAAAAGAATCAAATACGAATCCATCACATTTCGATTCGATTCGTTTAGGATTGAATATAAATTCGATTCGTTGATTCATTTTGCCACCCATACTTCCAACAAATTTGCTTCCGCCAAAGGCAACCTTTTAAAACCCAAATTAAAGAAGGAATGATGATATCTTGAGCCACCTCAGTAAAGAGCTGAAAAGAAATAAATCACTTCTGATTTAACCTCAGAGCTGTCTGAAATACGTCTCTAATTGGATGCAAAGGTACCCAGAAAATTTCTCATGTTTCTTTCATTGGCTAACTTATAAAAAAAATTGAAATTATTATCACCACGCTTAATGTTGTGATTCACCGATCACTTTAGAGAGTATTTGAGGAAAAATCGAATTCGTTCTATTACTTTACAAGAATAGAGTACACAAAGTTTACAAATGAAACTTACAAAAAACCTCTATTTCTCTCTCTGTTATATCTACTCTCTGGGATGATTTCGTTCACTGAAAAGCTATGAATTTATAGTACAAAATTTGGTTACTGTACACCTTAATCACGGCCACCATTTACTCCTTGAATCATGCAATCACTTTGTTTGTTTCTTCCATCTTCAAAGCACCACTGAAAGTCTCATTGGCTTCTTGCATGGTAGTTGGCATTTGCATAATGGCAGATTGTGGATCCCCCTCCAGCTGCATCTGAAACAATCGTCATCTAGAAGCTATCCCGGTTATGTCTCTGTATAACTCTAGCTTGTCTCGAGTAACCACCTTTGTTAACATGTCAGCTGAATTCTCATCTGTATGGATCTTCACTAGTCTCAGCAATTGTTGATCCATCACCTCGCGTATCCAGTGATAGCGAATATCAATGTGTTTCGTCTGGGAATAATACATTGAGTTTTTACTCAAATCCAGAGTACTATGACTGTCACAATGTATCTTGTATTCTGTCAACTTGATCCCTAACTCATGGAGAAAGCGCTTTAGCCACAACATTTCCTTTCATGCCTTAGCTATAGCGATGTACTCAGCTTCTGTTGTGGATAATGCAATACACCTCTGCAATCTTGACTACCATGACACAGCTCCCCCTCCAAAAATATAGATGAATCATGATGTAGATTTCCTACTATTAAGATCTCCTGCCATATCTGAATCTGTATAACCTTCAAAGATCGGATCGGCACCCCCATAACATATACGAAGCTTCGATGTACCCTTGAGGTACCCGAGAATTAATTGACTGCTCCCAGTATTACTTTCCAGGGTTAGAGAGAAAATGACTCACTACACCCACTGCGTGTGCAATATCTGGCTGGTACATACCATTGCATACCTTAGGCTTCCAATAGCTGAAGAATAAAATATAGATGACATCTCCTCTATCTCTTTCTTGGATGAGGGACACAAACTCTTGCTCAGTTTGAAATGGTGTGCAAGTGGAATACTGACTGGTTTGGCTTTTTGTATATCAAACTTCCTGATAATCCGTTCAATATAACTTTCCTGTGAAAGCCACAACTTCTTGTTCTGTCTGTCACGAACAATCTTCATTCCCGAAATCTATGGGGAAAATTGGACATATAGCGTCGTAAATAATATTCGACGCCAAATATCAAGATTTTAGCGATGAAATCAATATTCGACGCCAAATATTAAACTTTTTTCGTCGAAAAAAATTATCGGCGCTAAAAGTACACTTATAGCGTCGAAACATAATCGACGCTAACTTATTTTACTATTCCAATTATTTTTAGCGCTAAATGTTATACTTTTAGCGTCGAATATATTTGTCGACGCCAAAAACTATACATTTAGCGTCGACTAAGTAGCGTCACTAAAGGTTTAGGAAGATTCCACCGACAATCCTCTGATCTTTAGCGTCTAAATTTATGTCGACGCTAAAAATTGGACATATAGCATCGAAATAGTTTATTCGACGCTAAAAATCACAACAATTAGCGTCGAATTTATTATTTCGACGCTAAATATAGATTAAAATGCAGAATGCCACCAACCCTTCTCCCCCTCTGTTTTTTCTCCCATTCTCTTCATTTTCATCCTCTGAAGTCTCAGAATCTGTCTTCTGCAACCTCACAACTCTCCTACAAATTTTCAATAAAATTGTAATCAATTTTCCATAAGATAAGTATTCTTTTATATTTCTTTTATATTTTTCAATTTTTATGATTATGTTTATGATATACTTTTTGTTAATGGTTTATGGTTCATATATGTAGATTAAGTTAATTAATTAACTAAATAGAATTTTTCTGTAAACTATTTACTTTATCAACTAAATATATATATGTCTATGCTTAAATAAATAATTAATGAATTAGTAATGTTGATGAATGTAATATGATATTTAATAATTATATTATTATTTAGGTATTTCGCTTAAATGGATAGAAATTGGATGAGCTCGCTGGATAGATTGAGTGTTGAATATCGTAATGGAGTGTATGAGTTTATGGAAGTCGCAAAGCAACACATTGATGCAGAAGGTCGTGTTCGGTGTCCATGTGCAAATTGTTTGAATAGGAAAATGAAATGGTTAGATGAAGTTCATAATCATTTATACATGCCAGGAATATCACCAACTTACCGTACGTGGATTTATCACAGTGAGCAGTATAATTCTCAGTCACGGTTTATTGATTCCGGTGAAGGGAGCAGTAGTTACAATCAACCTGTAAACGATGAGATAACCGATGCTTTGCATGACTTACAAGGTCCACAACTTGGTCAAAGTGTCAGTGGTGACATGCCAGTGTTAAGTGGAAATGATCAAAATTTATTTAGTGAACTACTTGATGAGGCAAAAAAAATTCCATTTGAAGGTGCTGGAATGTCGATCTTGAATTTCGTTGTGAAATTATTACACATTAAAGTGATCAACAGAATGACCAACAAAAGTATTGATATGATGCTAGAGTTACTGGGCCAAATGTTACCGGTTGGAAGCGAATTGCCTAAGTCGTACTACGAGGCAAAGAAAATGTTGCGTGATCTGGGAATGGGGTATGAATCCATTCATGCTTGTAAGTATGATTGTGTATTATTTCGTGCAGAATATGAATCATATGAATATCATCCGATATGTGGTGAAAGTCGGTACAAAGTCTGTGGTACGGGGAAGAAAGTGCCTCAAAAGACATTGCGATATTTTCCTTTAACGCCCAGGCTGCAGAGATTGTTCATGTCACGACACACAGCAACTGACATGATGTAGCATCATGAAAAGAGGATCGGTGCAGAGGGCATACTTAGACATCCTGCGGATGGAACTGAGTGGAAGGAATTTGATGACATGTACCCCCGTTTTGCTGAGGACCCCCGTAATGTCAGGTTAGGTCTTACCTCTGATGGTTTTAACCCATTTGGGAATATGTACAACTCTTATAGCATCTGGCCCGTTATTGTTATTCCATATAACTTACCTCCATGGAAATGTATGAATGATCCGTTTATGTTTATGTCATTGCTTATCCCTGGTCCACGTTCCCCTGGTAAAGATTTGAATATTTACTTGAGACCATTGATCGAGGAGTTATAAACATTATGGAATGTGGGTGTGCATACCTATGATGTAGCTTCCGAGCAGTATTTTCAGATGCATGCCGCATTATTATGGACCATTAATGATTTTCTTGCTTATGGTTCATTATCTGGATGGAGCACTAAGGGATACACCATTGCTTGACCGCATGCATGATAGGACCCCTGGATCTGGTTGACAATCAACTGAGAGTCGGACTTCACTTCTATTTCCCTGGCTCCCAGTTCTTTTGCTAAGGATAATCCAGTGATCAATGCTTCCTATTCTGCTTCGTATTAAGCTTCATTGTTGGTAACTCTAAAACCGCACTTGATTGCTTGTTGAAGAATATCTCATGCCGGAGTAGTGATCATGATTCCAAGACCGCAACCTTTTTTTATTACAGGATACGTCGACTGTAAGTTTCCAATGAATTTTCGGTTGAATGGACTAGACCTCGTTTTCAGCTACTGTAAGTAGGCCGGGAGCGAAGTCGGCGATAAAATCTGCCAAGGCTTGAGATTTGATGGATGTCCTAGGCAGGTACGATATATCATGTTCTCCAAGTTCAATTGCCCACTTCATCAATCTCTCTGACAACTCTGGTTTATGGAGTATGCTTCTTAAAGTATATGTCGTGTATACCGTGATCTGGTGTCCTTGAAAGTATGGTATGAGCTTTCTCGCGGCTATAACTAGAGCGAATACCAACTTCTCCATTAACGGGTAACGTGATTCGGCTCCCAATAATGCTTTACTGACGTAGTAGACTGGTAGCTGAATTTCCATCTCCTCTCTCACTAAGACTCCGCTAACTGCGTGCTCTGAAACTCCCAAGTAGAGGTAGAGCCTCTCATTGTCGAGTGACTTCGACAACAGAGGAGGTGTGGTGAGGTATTGTTTGAGCCCTTTCAGCGCCTCTTCACAGTCTGGAGTCCACTCGAAGCTGTTTCCCTTTTTTAAAGCTGAAAAGAACAGAAAACTCTTATCCGTGGATTTGGAAATGAACCTGTTTAACCCGGTGATCTTCCCAGTTAGTCGCATGATATCTTTCGGGCTAGAAGGTGAGGGGATGTCGAGGATTGACTTAATCTGGTCTGGATTCGCTTCTATCCCACGTCGAGCGACTACGTATCCCAAGAATTTCCCTGAGGCGACACCAAACACACACTTAGTAAGATTTAACTTCATTCCGTACCTGTCCATGATGTCGAAGGCTTCCTCCAGATGGTTGAGGTGTTGCTCTGATTTAATAGACTTCACCAGCATATCGTCTATGTAAACCTCCATTTTCTTCCCAATTTGACTGTCGAATATCTTATTGACCAGTCATTGGTACATTGCCCCGTATTTTTTAGGCCGAATGGCATGACCTTGTAGCAAAAAATTCCTTGATTAGTGATAAATGCGGTTTTCTCTTGATCGTCAAGATGTATGAGGATATGGTTGTAGCCTGAATACGCATCTATAAAGCTTAAAAGCTCATGTCCAGCTGTAGCGTCGACCATTGAATCAATATGTGGCAGTGGGAACAAATCCTTTGGACAAGCTTTGTTTAGATCCGTAAAGTCGATGCAGACTCTCCAATTTCCATTCTTTTTCTTCAAAACTACAATATTTGTAAGCCACTTTAGAAACTGCACTTCCCTAATTGCTCCATTCTACAACAACTTCTGAACCTCTTCATCTATGATCTGGTTCCTTTCAGGAGCGAACTTTCTTCTTTTCAGCCTAACTGGGGTGTGGTCTGGATCCACATGCAAATCGTGATTAATGAGCTATGGGTCGATTCTAGTCGATCTTTGTGAGACCATGAAAATTGTCGTGTTGTTTATTCAGGAATTCAACCAGGCCGACTCTTAGTTTGGGATCTAGGTCAGCTCCTATCAATGCCGTGTGATTTGTAAATTGAGGGTGAATCTGGACCTCGTTGAGCTCCTCGAGATTTGGTAAAGTCGGCTCCGGAGCATGAGGCCCAGCCTGTAATTTCTATGCCGACTTAGTTTTTACCTTCAGGGTCGTCTGATAGCAGCTTCTTGAAGTTTCTGACGAAAGAGGTGGATCATTTTGACAACACTATTAGAACCCCAGCGATAGGATCGAAGTTAGTGTTGGACAGTTATAACCCATATCGTCACTATTTGTACAGATCATGGTGTTGTTGTACAAATTAACTATGTGACAAATGAGATTGCACTCTTATCATTTGTGATTAGATCACCTAGATGTATAAATAATGAAAGGTCCTTATGATTTATTCATGGATTGAGAATGATATGAAACATTATCAGTCCACGAAGGATAAATCATTAAATATTCCTAGTCATAGTATTATCGAGATTGGACATCGATAAATACGTAAACGACTAGTATTACACTTGTGCGCGTTATGAGAGCATAACGTCATAGTTCTCATATATTTGGGTATATGATACTCATGCAAGTGTAATATGAGATTGTGTTTCACCGATGGTACGGGAAACAGCTTCGCTCTGGATAGATCCCCTCGGAATTCCATTGGTAGTATGACTATGTGTCTATGGAAGTCCGAAATCAGGGTAGGTGTATTTGGTCTTAACCTGAGACTTGCACCGCTAATACTTGCAACAATCAATACACTTTGGTTGCGGTCGTCCAGGGCTTTAACAGGTTCTGTGTACCCCAATACTGGGTATATTGAGAATCGTAGTGTATTGGGTGTGATGTCAAGACGGAAGTATCACTCCAGTCATAGTGGAGATGATGGTCAAGTAGGATACGGGACTGGTTCTCTTAAATGCTGCAGCTATCGGGATAAAATGACAAGGTCAGGTTTATCCGATTATAGAGACTAGTCACCAGACATCCGACATGTGCTTCGTATGGGGCAGACACAATTCCAGCCCCAGGCCTAGCATGTGATCATCCGATACTGGACAGAAATACGTAATACTACGTATACTACTCCTGATACAGATCATTTATTCCTGTAAGGATATTTCCGGAGAATTGGGTAGGCATGACGCTTTGCTAGAGGCCAACCTTGTCTTGTAAATCGGTAAAACATAGTACGAGATACTTACGTGTTCGGATAGTCCGACGACCGTATTTACTGTCAACATATCTGGGGCCGCTTCGCAAAGATTCACCGATGACATATGACTCGCACTCTAAATTAATCTGGGATTAATAAGAAGAGAGAGAAAATTAATCTAGGATTAATTTCAGAGATATTTTATCTAGGATAAAATATCAATAAAAGAGAGATAACGATTAATTTGGAATTAATCGGTAAATTAATATATTTGATATATTAAACGAAATTGGATTTCGACGCGTAATTAAAATTAGATTTTAATTCGGGCGAATGAATTAATTTAGAATTAATTCGTTAGCGATGTGAATAGTAATTATGCTTGATATGATTATTTAATTAAATTAGATTTAATTACGACGCAACAGAAAATTTGTTAATTTTGAATTAGCGAACCCGAGCCCGAGATTATTTGCGAGCGCATTCGCATTTCGAATTCGAGTGCGGCACACAAGTCAAATCAAGCGTTAAATCATTAGTCGCATCAAGCGTCAAATCGCTAGTCGTTTCAAGCGTCAAATCACTTATCACTTTGAGTGATGTGACTTGACAACTTGATTGATTGAGTGACTTGACCACTTGATGGATGTGACTTGATGTGAATAGTGATGTGTATGGTTGGCATGGATGGCTTTAATTGGTTTGACTTTTCAAAAGCCAAAATTTGGTATATGATTTTAGAAATCAATTACCAAATATCATTCAACACTTATCCATCTCTCACTTACTTCTTCTTCCTCTCATTTTTCCTCTCCATTTGGTTCGGCCATGGGCAGTTTTTCACTGCAGTTTGGGCGTGAATAATAGAGGGAAATAAATTGATTTTTGTTGCAAAATCAAGTAGAGCTAGCACTCAAAGAGTCTTACGACTGTGATAGGGAAGCCCACCCATGAGCCGGGAATCGTTTAACGAAGCTTGGAGCTTGTTCGAGGAGCTCAAAAACAGAAAATGGAATAGCATGGACAGCTCACTGCCAAACCAGTCTAAGGGCAGAAAAGTTGATTTTTGTTGCCTACCGCGTCGCTCAACAGATCGATGTAAGTATTCCGCAACTTCCCGATTGTTAATCACACATGATTTCATGCTTATTATTGATCTTGGGAACTTAATAGAAACCAACAATTAGACCATAAAAAGAAAGTAGCTTGAAAAATTAAAAGTTTGCCCACGATTTAACATAAGATGGAAAAAGTGACAAATCAGACGTAGAAAAATTAAAGTCTTTAAAAATCCGATGATTTCATTCAATCCAAATAAAGCAACACACCGCCATAAATAAGGATTCGAAGAAGTCACACGACTTATTATTGAAACTCAGAAACTCGAGGGGGTGAATGAAATCGAAATGATTATCAGAACAAACCCAACTGAAACCCCACCAATTAAAGAACTTATAAGACCAAATCCTCTAAGCAAAAAGACAAGAAAAAAAAGATGGTTTGCTGATTCCATGTCAACATTATAGAAGATACATGAAATGGAATTGGCATCAAGGATATTGTTGGATTTGGTACTTCGAGTGCCAATCCGAACAATATATTGTGAGATATTTTATTATTAGATAATAATATAACTGTATTTTCATTTCAATACTTTATAAATGGTAATTATTATTGTGTTATTTTCTCTCGAAATATGCTGGATTAAATATATATATATATATATATATATATATATATATATATATATATATATATATATATATATATTTGTATGTTGATTATAACATCGACATTATAATAGTCATGTAGTTGGGTGTGGTCCGTCATTGAGATAGTATCACTATTATTATCTATTCTTAAAAGATATATTCATAGTTATTGGTTTTGGAACACAATCGAATTCCTATAATCTAGAAGACTAGCACTTATCGTATATTGGAATTGGAGTTCTAATGATTGGATCCAATAGACCATAAGCGACGTCACCTCATATAAACATATGGGTATTCATTGGAGTGAATACTGAATGACTCATTGGACGATTCCTAATAGTTGGTAATGTAGGCCACCGTCAATAGGAATCTCATCGAGTCAAGTAACATATATAATCATCTAACTATATGATAATATTGATTTTTTTATGTGATCCCCCACAATTAGATGGCATTGGCATGCATGTTAAAGACCTTTCATGGTTTGACCCATGGATGTTCGTTGGGTGTGAACCAATGTATTCATTAATTAAGTGTGTGTAGACATTGCATTTTTGCATATCTGCCCGATGATGAGTCTCGTATAGAGGCACTATCTCTTTAGTTGTGAAAGTCGCGGGAAACAGACGTTGGAAGGGTAAAGTTGGAAAATAGAATTTTTGGTGGATTTATCTAAGTTGTTTAGCTTCGGTTGCTTGTTGGACTTCCGTTTCAAAGCTTATCTCAGGCCCAAAACCCCCATAGACCATTTACCAAGCCCAAACCAAACCCAAAATACCCAAACCAAACCCAAAATACCCAAGCCCATCAAGTCAAACCAAGTCCACGCCCAAGAGATGTGATTCACGCCCAAATGCTTTTTTATTTAAGTAAATGCATATTTATCACATGTTTAAATCTTGCAAAATCCTTGCCTAAATAAAAGAAATCAAATCAAACCCCTACCAAATAAAATCCAATCACCATCCTAAATTACGAGATCCATTCCTTGTGAGATATAAATTAGGAGATGTCACCATCAATGAGAAATCCTATTCCTTGTCGTATAAGGAAAGCCTTCACCCTTTGCCTATAAAAAGAGCCCCTCACCACCATTCACAACGCTAGATCACATATCCCTCAAGCACGCCTAAAGCACTATTTTAAGCCTCCCTTGCAAGCCCCAAAGTTCCCCTTCAAGCCTCAATTTCCGAATCATCAAGTCAAGAATACCCTCCATTGTCGTGCACCATCCTTCACCCTTGCACCATTCACGCCCAAGCCCTAAACACAAGCCTCAATTGCCGCATCTTAGCCACCATTCACAGCCCCAACACACACCAAAAACAGTCCCCTACACACCCCTAAAGTCGCACAAAATAACCCCCACACACTGCCCTTCAATTCACGCCCAAACAGTCCAGAAAACACTCACTACACTGCACCTTTACTGCCGCAAATCAGCCCACTGACCTGATCAGTTTTGCAGTGATTTTAGCCCTCAAAACAGTCCCCGAAACTGCACTAAAAAACTGCACAAAACCTCCCTAAAAATATCAAAAATCGCACCCATTTGGCCTTCCAAATCACCCAAAACAGTCCACAAAACGATCAAAACAGCGACCTGAAACGTAGCAACAAAACAGCAGCGAAACGGACTTAAAACAGCAGCCCAAGCATCAAAACAATGAGGAAAGACGTTGAGTAGACAAATCGGAAAAGCATCGGATCAATCACCCTTCCAACAGACGTGTAACGCCCTTTCTTGAGACGACAAAAGAGGTTAGACCTGAGGGCCCCTTTTTACTTATCTTCTTTCGTTTTATTTTATTATTTTAAAATATTTTTACATGAAAGTCGTTTGAGGCATGATGTGATTGTTGGATGAGCGGGATATGTGTTCCCTTTTGTGGTATATCGGATGGAAACCCGGACGTAAATTCCATAGCCGATTCCGAATGGACGGTAGTATGGTCTGCAGACGGGATACAACGCCACGTACCACTTAAGATACATGTATCTCGTCTCATCCAAATTTGTATTTGAGCATGACATAATTCATAGGTTGTTTATTTATTGTTTTAAGCATGATTTAATTTAGTTTCGTTATTTAATTTTAAAGCATGATTATGTTATTTAGGCATGTTGTTTCTTTACTCGTTATGCATGATGTTTAGTTTAGTTTATATTCATGTTTAAGTAATTATTTGTTTATGTTGGTTTGATGGCTCAATATGTTCAATGTGTGATATTACGTGTTTGTTGTTTAAAGACTTACTTTCAAGCATGCAAACTTAGATTAGGATTTATTTAGCGGAAGCATATTAGATCTAAGTGACCTTTGAACATGATTATTGAGTAGATGCGGTTGATTTATTGCACAAATTATATCATCACAATGACATAAGTAAGGGACCATTCCGAACCCAACGGTTTGAGATCTTCCCTTGCGAGGGGTGAGTGCGGCCTTAAACCTTTGTCCCGGTTCACACCGGGTGGCGACTCCATTATTCTCCGGTTTAGTTCCCCGCGGACTACTCCGTACTCTCAACTAGGCTCTGAGTCTAGAACAGCATGCGTCGCTCAAGTTCTGTGTCCTACAGTGTGGATCAAGATAGGATCTGTTAGCCTGAATGTGTACCATTGAGGAGTTTACGTATCCATCATTTTGGCCAAAGCCGATCATCTAAGGTTTATCGCGTATACATCGGAAATGGTGTTCTGATTAGTTATAAAAATCGTGGACTTGTTGACAATATAATATGTGCACTTTGGAAACTTGACAGGTAATTTAAGTTTCTTATGCACGACTCGAGTAGCCTACAATGGAGGGATTATTTAAACATATACAATGATCTCGACTTGTATAATTTAGAAAGATCGTTCGTGTTCTTCGTAATTCGAAGGTGGCCAATTTACGTACTTATAAGTATGTGTCATATGTCGAACGTATTTAAACTTAGAAAGTCTCATATTATTAACTGTACTCGTTGAGCACTTGAATTGCCAAATGTATTTGATAATAAATAATATTTGATATTAAATAATATTTGATATTATGTGGACGCTGATTTCGGTCGAGGTTCACAATCGAGAATGAATTGAGGGGCACAAGCGAACCTGTAAAATAAGAGTAAAGCGAACGAGTAGGTTACTGCCCACCGGTGTGGTGGAAGCCGTAGGTTACTGCCCACCGGTGTGGTGGAAGCCGTAGGCACTCCGACACTCAAGTCAGAAAAAAAAGAATAAGTCGAAAGTGAACGAATTAAGGTCTTAGGATACCTCATCCTCTGATTGATTGTCGTGAGGGCAGAGTATTATATTTTATCTGATGATAGATGTAGTGCGATGATCCCCTATCTATTCCTTTGCTCCTCTCTTTTATAGGTTCCCTAATGTGGGGTCTCTTTTCTGCCCGTTGGAGTAGTTGTAACTAGTTGCTTAATTTTGATGGTTTTTGTCTAGAAACTGACGATTGTTTGTATATCTTCTGAAACTGTCGACTTTATGATGTTTTTGAATTCTGATTCTCTCTTGATCTGGTAACTGGTGTCCGTTGGTTCTCCTAATGTTGATGGGCTTGGGCCTATGAGGCCTCATTGTCTGATATTTTTACCTATGGATTGGACTCACCAATGGGCTACAGGTTTGGTGGTTGGCCCTGAGGTAAATGTCGATTTTATCATTTGGCCCAAATTTGGCCTGTACATATTATAATTATCAAATAAATAATTAAATATTATTGGATAACATTAATTATATATTTGACCAATTAAAATTAATTGGATTAATCATATTTATTAAATAAATAATTATATTAATTTTATATTATTATTATTTAATTAATATCTTTTTAGCCGAGAGATATTATTAATTATGATATATTATAATTTGGTGTGTTAGAAAACTTGATATTTAGTCAAGTTGCAAGCTTCATAATTAGATTACACTAAATTTAATATTTGTTAGACATGTATAAACTAAAGTTTACGGCAAAATCTCAAATCCTTCATAAGTTAACCTAGACTAAAATTTGGTGGAGAGCTTGGATGGCAAATATTACAAAATTTGGTGGAGAAATTTTGAGTTTCTCAACAACTCAATCAAAAAGATTTGAAGATTTGATCTTTGTTCAAGCTTACTAGGTAACTTATTGATAATCTCTTTCATGATATGACTTCTTTAATGATTTGGATGTCAAGCTTGAAGCACGTAGTGATGTGTTGTGTGTTGTAGGGGTGCGCAAAACCGGTTTCGGTTCTGCATGGAACCAGAACCTACCCGAAAAAATCGGTTCCTAACTAAGTGGAACCAGAACCTACCCAATTAAATAGGGTACCTTATTATTCGGTTCCAATTCGGTTCCGGTCCGGTTCCGAATTACCCTATTTATATAACATTATCAAACTTTGAAATTGGACTGGAATCACAATTCCAAGCTTTTCCTCTCTCAATTTAAGAACATGATGTCCATGATCTCAGTGGCATCTTCTACTATGCAGTAATTTGATCAAAAAGGAAAAAGTCCACCATGAATCAAACTTTCATACCTGAAGCCCGTGACATTCTTTTGAAACTTTCTTTTCATAGTGATTGAATGGAAAATCAGGTATAACAGTACGAGTCATCCTCAAACACACAAGAACATGAAGGAATATCGTTCAGGCTCAATGGCTGCAGCCAGTAGATGAGCCAAGATTTAATTTTCATGTGGCTATTTTTTTTTTGTGATACTATCAGTAGGCCATGAAAACTAAATTTGCATAAAATGAATCACTAATCTCTTAAGTAGCTTGTGGAATAATTAATACAAAAATAAAATAAAAATATCATGATCAACATACGAATTGTATACATCCAATTCAACAAAATTGTTCGGTTCCAATTCCGGTTGTTCTGGAACCGGAACCAGACCGATTAAAAATTGGTTCCATCTATTTGGACTCGGAACCGGGCCGGTTACAACCGATTCTGATTCCAAATCTGAATTTCCGGTCCGGTTCCAACCGGTTCTGGGTAGACCCGGACCCCTAGTGTGTTGGATTCTCTATCTATCCAAGGGATGGAAGAGTGGAGGTCTTTAGTGAATGACATGATTTGTTCTTTGATTGTTATTGAAGTGTATAATATGTGTTTGGTGTTGGTTATGAAGTTAAAATTGGATTTTGAGTGTTTAGTAGTGTTTGAAGAAAGTTGGAAGTGGTGTGTTTGGAACAAAGGCATATGTTCTCTGAAAAAAAAGGTGCGTTGTACGGAGCGACGTGCATGCAAAATGACTATATGGAATAATTTTGTGCATGGGAGCGTCACGACGCGCTAGAATACGTGGCGCGACGTGAAGCTCTCAGACTTTAAGAGTCGCGATGCATAACTCTTCCAAGCGCGACCTGGAGCTCTCCCACTTAAGCGTCCCAATGCGAGAGTAGGGCATGCTGTGACGCGTAAACGTAAGTCGCGAAACACAAGCCTGCTCGACATGACTCGCACAGAGTTGGTGCTCCGCACTTGCATGTCGCAACCTGGGGGCAAGGTTCATTGCAACACTCGCGTACTAATATTTTTCTCCATTTTAGAGTTCCGACCTCCTATTTGTCCCGTATTTCTGTAGGAAACGCTTTCCTCGCGCAGCGGAAGCGATTAGGCACACGAATCGGACTTGAAAATTTTTTCTGCTTTCCCATTCCTTTGGCCGAATGTAACCAGTGGGTATACTAAATTTTGCTTCTGTTTCGGACAAGATTTCAGCCCTGGAATACCCCTGAAACAGTCCCCGAATAGCCCCCGAACTGCAGTGAAAAATCGGGTTGTTTTGGACCCGTTACACAACGAAACTGCACACAAATCAACCCCTAATTTGTGTGAACTGTAAGGGTGATTTAGATATAATTTTTCCACTCAAAAACAGTCTCAACTCAGCCCCAAAATATCCCCAAAGTATTTTCCAAAAACCCAAATTAAAACAAAACAAAACAAGCCCCGAATCATACAACCAAGGTGCGACAATGAGGTAATACAAAGCCTCACTGCCGTGACCTAAGAGAAAAAAGGAAGAAGATGATTTGTTCGTCACCACAAAGTCTTCCGTGCTATGACTCGTAACCAACGGAAAGTAGTGTGGGCTACACTCATAAAATAAATCCATAAACGATTTATAGAGTCAATCACACACTTAGTATATTTTTCTTATTTTTCTTTTCTCAACTATTGAGAGAGAATGAGGAAGAAGTTGGAGGCTTGATTTTTAGAATGAGAGAGAGCCAAAAAGAAAATCAAATTTTCTTTATATACTTAGGTCAAATTGTTTCCAAAACAAAACAACCAATCCATTCCCCATTAGGTGAAAATCGACCAAGGCTATAATTTGGATTTAATTTTATAACATCTAATATTTAATTGCCATAATAAAAAGATGTTATAAAAATTAAATATGTCATTACCTTTCAAAAAGGTGTAACATCCAAATGAGAGATTTCATTGCCTAAAGAAACAAAACTCTTCCCTTTTCTTTTCCAAAATTCGGCCACACATGTAAAGGAATAAAAAATTTTGCAACATTAAAATTTACTTTCCTTAATAGAAAAGTTGTTACAAAATAAAAAGATTAAATGCCATTTAACAATTTGTAACTTCCAAGGATTTCCAAAACCAAAATTTGGAAATTACAAACTTAACCTTTCATTTAATTATATCTAATATAATTAATTAACATGTATTCAAATATTTTATATTAATAAAAATATATATTAACATTTAATATAAAGTTTCAAGTGTGACAATTAATATTATTAATCATATTAATAATATTCATACCTTTGTGAGTATATGATTAGATTATCCAATTATACTAAATCCGCTATAATAAACAAGCTAGCACGGGACCAAATGGACCTACAGTTCCGAGCTCCAATAATCTCGAAAATATTAATTAAACTCTTAATTAAATATTCCAAATTATTAACTCTGGGTTATTCCACTAAAAGTCTGAAGTTGCACTCTCGTTGCCGCAAATGATATATTAAGCTGAACCAAGTCGGTGTCCATCGATATAGTCATTACATATGAATTGACCCTTCACGAGTATCTCGTAATTAGAGCCGGGTCATAATGTCTGTTATACCCCTCTAATTATTTTTATCTTAAGTACCATTGATTCTCTAATGAATGATTTATTCATAACTATTATGAATTTTAATCTTTCTATTCGTAATAGAAATACTTGAGCGCTCAAATGGTTCAAGTACCGAATCAATCCTTAAGAAAGATACTCATCTACTTCTCGCAAGAATGAGTGAACTCCATGTCTATGTAAAACGTTCACAGCTACAAAACAAATTGTGTCCCCAAAGTACGTAGCTATTGGTCGGGACTGCTACACCAACCTCACCTTTGTAAATCAAAGGACATAGCCTGCCATGCAGGAGTTCGTAGTACACTCAGGATTAAGATCAGTCCTATATGACCATCTAGTAGATCAAAATGACTTTCTTAGTTTAACGGATATTATAAGAATGTCATTTCCATCTGAGTCCAGTCCTATATGATCGCATCATACAAGGTACTCCATTCTCATGTCTCTACATGGACGATCCATATCAAGATTGCCATATAAATAATGAAGTGACCGCAGCTATAGATAACCACAAAAAAGTACCCGCTTTGTTTGCTCTCTATGGACAATTTTAGATTAATAACTTCAGACTTAAATCCTCTTGTGTATGACACTCATACACTAAGTCTGAAGGCACATAAGTATCTAGGGTATTTAAGATGATATATAATACGCAAAAATTAAACAAACAATTTAATAAATGAAAAATGCATCGTTTTATTTCAAAACATATAAAACTGTTTACATCACATGTAGCTCTAGGGCATACATTCCAACAATCTCCCACTTGCACTAGAGTAAATGGGACATGTTATGAATCCTAGACCATCTAGGTGACCTTCAAAAACTTTAGACGGCAAAGTCTTTGTAAACGGATCAGCCAGGTTCTCTGCGGATGCAATCTTTGTGACAGTAACGTCTTCTCTCTGTATTATCTCCCTAATGAGATGATATTTCCTCTCTATATGCTTTCCCCTCTTGTGGCTTCTCGGTTCTTTGGAGTTTGCCACCGCACCACTATTATCGCAATATAGTGTGAGTAGTCTATCCATATCTGGAACAACTTCCAGATCTCCCAAGAATTTACAGAGCCAGACTACTTCCTTAGCTGCTTCACAAGCTGCTACATATTCAGCCTCCATGGTGGAGTCAGCAATACAAGATTGTTTTATGCTCCGCCATACTATAGCCCCACCACCTAGGGTGAAAACTGATCCAGATGTAGATTTCCTAGAATCTACATCTGTCTGAAAATCAGAGTATGTATATCCCATTAGGATCATATCCTCACCGGAATACACAAGCATATAATTCCTCGTTCTCTTAAGATACTTGAGAATGTGTTTCACAGCCACCCAGTGATCCAATCCTGGGTTTGACTGAAACCTACTGACTACTCCTACTGCAAAACAGATGCCCGGTCTCATGCATAACATAGCATACATGAGACTACCAACTGCTGAGGCGTATGGGATATGTCTCATTTCCTCAACATCTTGAGGTGTCTTAGGAGACTGTTCCTTTGACAAATGAATTCCATGTCGATAAGGCAGATTGCCTTTCTTGGAATTCAGCATTCCAAATCGCACAATGATCTTTTCGATATAGGATGTCTGAGACATAGCTAACAGTCGTTTCTTGCGATCCGGAAGTATCCGAATCCCAAAAACATAATTGGCCTCTCCCAAATCTTTCATTTTGAATTGGTTAGCTAGCCAGGTTTTCAAGTCTGATAATATCTTTACATCATTCTCAATGAGTAAAATATCATCGACGTATAAAACTAGAAAAACCACTTTCCCGTCAATAACGCGCTTGTATACACAAGGCTCATCAACATTCTGCTCAAAATCATAAGACTTGATCATTGTATCAAATCTTATATTCCAAGATCGAGATGCCTGCTTGAGTCCATAAATGGACCTTTGCAGCTTGCAAACCTTTTGCTCTTGACCTTGGGCGATGAACCCCTCTGGTTGTATCATATGGATACTTTCATCAAGATTCCATTCAAGAATGCAGTATTGACATCCACTTTCCAAATTTCATAGTCATAATATGCGACAATGGATAGAAGAGTGCAGATGGATTTAAGCATGGCTACTGGCGAGAAAGTTTCCTCATAGTCAACTCTCTCTTTCTGGGTATAACCATTGGCCACTAGTCTAGCCTTGAAGGTCTATACCTTCCCATCTGATCCCCTCTTCCTCTTGTAGATCCACTTGCAACCTATGGGTTTCACCCCATCAGGTTGGTCTACAAGTTCCCAGACCGAGTTGGAGTACATGGACTCCATCTCTAGGTTCATGGCTTTGAATCATTCCTCTTTTTCAGAATCATCCATTGCACTACTGTAGGTCAATGGATCATCTATGCCATCGCTGGATGCGACAACTTGTGCCTCTCCAACCCCTAGGTAGCGATCATGTTATCGTACAACCCTCCCACTGCGTCTAGGCGATAGATCATTCTAAAAAACTTGCATCTGACTATCAGATGTTGAAGGTGATATATATATATAAACTTTCGTTGATGATGGCGTGCTGGTTGAACCAGCAAGTAACTCCTCGAGTAACACTTTACTTCGAGATTTGAACTCCCTCATATAGTCCTCCTGTAGAAACGTAGCATTTATCGATACAAACATTTTGTTATCATCATGCCTGTAGAAGAATCCACCCCTAGTCTCCTTAGGATAGCCTACAAATAGGCACACCTGAGAACGTGGCTCTAACTTTGTAGTCTTATTCTTCAGCATATGTGCTGGACACCCCCATATGCAGAAATATCGTAAACTAATTTTACGACCATTCCACAGCTCTAAGGGAGTCTTAGAAACAGACTTAGATAGAACTACATTAAGGATATGCAATGCGATTTGCAGTGCATATCCCCAGAATGAACTTGGTAGTGAGCTATAACTAAACATAGATCTCATCATGTCTAGTAGAGTCCGATTTCTCCTCTCTGCAACACCATTTTACTGTGGTGTTCCAGGCACTGTGAGCTGGGATACTATCCCATGCTCAACTAAGAATTCCTTGAAATATCTGTCGAGGTATTCCCCTCCACGATCTGATCGTAGAGTTTTGATTGTCTTACCTAATTGGTTCTCAACCTCAGCACGATACTCTTTGAACTTTTCAAAGGTATCTGATTTGTGATGCATTAGGTAGACATACACATATCTTGAATAATCATCAATGAATGTGACGAAGTATTCATAACCACCTCGGTCTCTTACATTCATCGGTCCGTAAACGTCCGAATGTATTAGCTCAAGTGGTTGACTGGCACTTATACATTTTCCAGTAAAAGGTCTCTTGGTCATTTTTCCTTCTAAACAGGATTCACAAACTGGTAGAGTCCCGAGCTTTAACTGGTTTTAAGGCTCCGTTCTTTATCAATTTATTTATCCGATCAAGGTTGATGTGACCAAGTCTAAGATGCCATAGAAATGTGCCATCGTGAGAAATCTTTAGCCGTTTAGTTTTAGGTTTCTCAACCTTAAATATTTCAGCGTTGAGCAGTGACCTATGTGTTAACGATGTTAACACATACAAGTTATTTTCTAAGTTTCATGTGCATATAGTTAATCTATTTCAACCAATAATAACCAAATTTCTATTAAAAGAAACTGAATAACCATCATCCAAAAGTTTAGAAACAGAAATAAAATTCCTGCGAAAACTAGGAATGAATAACACATTGTTCAAATTTAAATAACTATTATTAATAAAATTTAAACTAGAGACTCCCACCGCTCTTGCTGAAACGGAATCCCCTGTCCTGACCCTCATGGTGTAGTCACCTTCAGCAAGGTCCCTCCATGAATCAAATAGCTGCAAAGAAGAACAAACATGGTTAGTGGCTCCAGAATCAACAATCCAAAAGGATTTATCATCTTCCACTAATAGAGATTAAATAACGAGTAAATCATATTTACCTGTTTCCTTTTTTTCTCCTTCAGCTCATCAAGGTATTTAGGACAGTTCATTTTCCAATGCCCATTCTTGTTGCAGTGGAAATATTTTCCTTTGGGCTTGGCATCCTTGGAGCCTTTCTTGTTCTTCTTCTTCAGGGGCTTTCCTTTAGCCTTCCCAGTGCTTTTCTTCTTCATCTTTGCAGATTTAGAAGACTCGATAATATTTGTCTTTGCACTGGACTTACGAGGATCCACAAGCATGGACTCATAATGAGTGAGCTCATTAAGCAGTTGGGTCAAAGTAAAAGTCAACTTGTTAATAACATAGTTGCTTTTAACATGTAAGAAACTCTTCGGAAGAGTTTCCATGATCATGTTCACCTGGCTACGCTCGTCAATATGAGCTCCATGGGTTTCAGCAGTGTTGAGGTAGGTCATCATCCTCAAGACGTGCTCTCGGACTGATGTTCCATCCTTCATTCTAGCAGTCATCGCTGAGACCATGGCCTCATGGCGTTGACGCTCCGAAGGCTGCCCAAACATGCCCTGCAATGACTCCATCATCTGAGATGCTAGAGCCATATGTTCATGCTTTGCAGCAAGAACCTCAGACATCCCTGCTAGCAAGTAGCAGCGGGCTTTCTCATTTGCTGCGACCCATTTCTGGTAGGTATCGCGCACAGCTTGGCCAGCATTTCTGGCCGGCTCGGGAGGACGTTCCTCCGTCAGGATAAACTTTAGGTCTTCACAGACCATGATAACGTTCATGATACTTTTTCACTTAACATAGTTTTCTCGTTTGAGAGTGCGAAAATAATTGGAGAAACCATGGCTGAAAAATAAAATAAACATGCATTTAACATTCATTCATCGCATATTAAAATCATCAAATAATTTTGGCATAAAATTAAATATGATGCATGAACCATGAATAATGAATTAGAAACCTAAGAGAATTACTATGCCATAAAAATCTATCATCCTACAAGTAAGTGCCGTCGTTGAGTAGGTCAAGTACTCGCATGATAGATCGAGACAATCTCAGTCAATTTAATATATGCGGGAATAATTCTTATTTCTATATTAAACAACTACCGTTTTATTTGATCAAGGAATTTTATTAACAGTTAATTATTCCTTTGTGAGTGTAACCCGTCGTTTCAGGATTCTTGGACTTAACGAGTGAAGTGCCGCCGTAGGGTATGTCAGTTCACAAGATACATCTAGAATCCCTATCCTCTCGGAACCCAAACCTGATATTGACCCAAAATGGACACCATCCGTAGGGGGACGGAAACAAAGCCGTCCCGAGGCGCCTTTTGAATCTCACGTTTTTGGACTAACAATGGAGATCGCGGGATAAACTGTCGTGTATCCATCTCGCACTCACTATTTTAAAATTAAGGGTTATATTTATAAAATATCTTATATTTTATTTTAACTAGTGTGGTAAATCATAATTTTATTTACACTAGTTTGACATAAGTGACCTAATCAATTTTAACTTTTAAAATTGTATCACTAATATTTCATTAGTCTATACTAATAGTTTTACTCAATTAAACTAATTTAATTAGAGTAGTATTAGTGAGCTATAATATTTTAACTCTTAAAATACTAGACACTAAAAATTTAAAATTTATGGAATTCTAAAAGGTCAAAATTTTAATTAAACATTTTAATAAATCTTAGTGCGTTATAAAATCCAATGGTACGTGGAATTGTATCCCGAGTGCATACCATATTACCGTCTATTCAGAATCGTCTATGGAATTTATGTCCGGGTTTCCATCCTATATACCAATGGAATTTATTTTGCAACAATTAAGCCCAATATATTAGAATTCAAATTTTAAATCATAAATCCAATTAATCTAATTAAAACATTTTAAATTACATAAAATCATAATATTATATCTATAATGATAATGCATCTATGACAAGTTATGACATGTAAAATGCATGAGTGGGCACCCTAAGCTATATGACATGTTATTTAAACAATTCGAAATAAACATACATATAACATAAAAAATATTTTACATTGACCGAGCTCTTATTTTTTCTATACTAATCTAATTAGTACATAAGATTCACCAAGACATCCCTTGGTCTTCAAATCCCGTTCCAAAGTGGTGTTGGCTCCTTTTGCGACTTCGGTGCTCCAAATTACAAAGATTGAAATTTTACATTGAAAAATAAAATTACAACAAATGTAAACAATGGCCTTATGGCCTTATATCCCAAAAACAAAACCAACTACAAAAATAAGAGCCGGAAAAATTTACGACCAATGTAAAATTCATTCATCACATGAGATAGCAAAATCATTCATCATATGAATATCACAATGTGCTCACTCATCTAAACATGCATATCATATTTATAACTCATATAAATATATTAAAAACAGAAACTTTAAATGAAAAAGAGAAGGGTTAAGAATACTTTTCAACCTTGCTCTTGATGCCAATTGTAGGAAACACTTTCCTCGAGCAGCGGAAGCAATTAGGCACACAAATCAGACTTGAAAATTTTTCTGCTTTCCCATTCCTTTGGCTGAATGTAACCAGTGGGTATACTGAAAATTTTTTTCTATTTCGGACAAGATTTCAGCCTCGAAATACCCCCGAAACAGTCCCCGAACAGCCCCCGAACTGCAGTGAAAAACCGTACTGTTTTGGACTCGTTACACAACGGAACTGCACCCAAATCAGCCCCTAATTTGCGTGAACTGCAATGGCGATTTAGAACTGATTTTTCCACTCTAAAATAGTCTCAACTCAGCCCCAAAATATCCCTAAAGTGTTTCCCAAAAACCCGAATTAAAACGAAACAAAACAAGCTCCGAATCATACAACCAAGGTGCGGTAATGAGGTAATACAAAGCCTCACTCCCGTGACCTAAGAGAAAAGAGGAAGAAGATGATTTTTTCGTCACCACAAAGTCTTCCGTGCTATGACTTGTAACCAACGGAAAGTAGTGTGGGCTACACTCACAAAATAAATCCCTAAACGATTTAGAGATTCAATCACACACTTAGTATATTTTTCTTACTTTTCTATTCTCAACAATTGAGAGAGAATGAGGAAGAAGATGGAGGCTTGATTTTTAGAATGAGAGAGAGCCAAAAAGAAAATCAAATTTTCTTTATATACTTAGGTCAAATTGTTTCCAAAACAAACAACCAATCCATTCCCCATTAGGTGAAAATCGGCCAAGGCTATAATTTGGATTTAATTTTGTAACATCTAATATTTAATTGCCATAATAAAAAGATGTTACAAAAATTAAATGTGTCATTACCTTTTAAAAGGTGTAACATCCAAATGAGAGATTTAATTGCCAAAAGAAACAAAACTCTTCCTTTTTCTTTTCCAAAATTCGGCCACACATGTAAAGGAATAAAAAATTTTGCAACATTAAAATTTACTTTCCATAATAGAAAAGATGTTACAAAATAAAAAGATTAAATGCTATTTAACAATTTGTAACTTCCAAATTAAATCCAAGGATTTCCAAAACCCAAAATTTAGAATTACAAACTTAACCTTTCATTTAATTATATCTAATATAATTAATTAACATGTGTTCAAATATCTTATATTTAATAAAATTATATATTAACATTTAATATAAAGTTTCAAGTGTGATAATTAATATTATTAATCATATTAATAATATTCATACTTTTGTGAGTATATGATTGGACTATCTAATTATACTAAATCCGCTATAGTAAATCGAGCTAGCACGGGGACCAAATAGACCTACAGTTCCGAGCTCCAATACTCTCGAAAATATTAATTAAGCTCTTAATTAAATATTCCGAATTATTAACTCTGGGTTATTCCACTAAAAATTCAAAGTTGCACTCTCGTTGCTGCAGATGATATATTAAGCAGAACCAAGTCGGTGTCCATCGATATAGTCATTACATATGAATTGACCCTTCACGAGTATCTCATAATTAGAGTCGGGTCATAATGTCCGTTATACCCCTCTAATTATTTTTACCTTAAGTACCATTGATTCTCTCATGAATGATTTATTCATAACTATTATGAATTTTAATCTTTCTATTCGTAATAGAAAGACTTGAGCGCTCAAATCGTTCAAGTACCGAATCAACCCTTAAGAAAGATACTCATCTACTTCTCGCAAGAAGGAGTGAACTCCATGTCTATGTAAAACGTTCTCAGCTACAAAACAAACTGTGTCCCCAAAGTTAGTAGCTATTGGTCGGGACTTCTACACCAACCTCACATTTGTAAATCAAAGGACATAGCATGTCATGCAGGAGTTCGTAGTACACTCAGGATTAAGATCAATCTATATATGACCATCTAGTAGATCGAAATGACTTTCTTAGTTTAACTGATATTATAAGAATGTCATTTCAGTCTGGGTCCAGTCCTATATGATCGCATCATACAAGGTACCTCCATTCTCTTGTCTCTACATGGAGATCCGAATCAAGATTGAAATATAAATATAAAATGGATCGCAGCTATAGATAAATCACAAACAAAGTACCAATTTTATTTGCTCTCTATGGACTATTTAAGATTACTAACTTCAGACTTAAATCCTCTTATGTATGACACTCGAATACACTAAGTCTGAAGGCACATAAGTAATCTAGGGTATTTAAGATGATATATAATATGTGAAAATTAAACAAACAATTTAATAAATGAATAATACATCGTTTTATTTCAAAACATATAAAACCGTTTACATCACATGTAGCTCTAGGGCATACATTCCAACAATTTTTTCCTACGAACTCGTAATTAAATATATTATTTAATTTAAATGAAAATTTTAACCTATGGTTACATGTTCATGAGTTTTAATTTTAAAATTATACACTCGTCGAACCCATCGATTTGAGACCACTTTCATCTCGCGGGGCACTGGTCCGACCATATGGGATCTTGATCTGCCCCAACAGATACCCCTTCTGAAGAGAGAATATTTAGTTTGAATTTTATAAGTTTGAATTGGACTGGGATTAGCAGTTAGAGAAGCTTAGCAGCAGCTTACAGAGAATGAGCCATTTGAGCTGCCATTATAGAGAACCAAATCAAAGGTAGTAGACAAAATTGGACAGTAACAGATCATCTAAGAAAGAGATGACAAATCTTCCAATTCAGACACCCTCAAGTGACATCTCGAGAGAGTTGAGGAAGAATTAGAGTCCATAAAGTCAAAAACTGAGATATCCTTATTAACAGTTAACTGAAACAGAATAGGAAAATAAGAAATAAAGGCTGAGAATTACACCGTCTATGGAGCCAAAATTGAATTTTGGACCATTATTGACTTTGAAAAATAAAGATTGATGCCAGTTATTGTAACATCCCAGATTTTTGGGACTGTTTTAGAAGATTTCCGAACTGACGTTATAGTCTCGGAACATGATGATAATAAAGAATAAGAGTTCAAGCGATGTTATATGGGTCAGAATAATATAAATTGAAGATTTGTCGCATTAGAAGATGCATCGTCTCGAGAATCAGTTATGCGATTTTTATTATACGCATAAAGTTTGCGGTTTCGGTCACAGAATTAGCAAACGAACTCCGATTGAGTTGATTCTTGAACAATCAGACTCATTTTTCCGAGACAAACAACTTTTGGGTTGAACACTTTTCGAAAATCACGCTAGAAGAGCTTCAAAAATATGAAATTCTAGAAAGTTTCATGACAGGGTCAGAATGATATTTACAGGGTCAGATTGTAATTTTCGAAACTTTCCTACAAAATACCCCATAGTTCTCATAAATTGCAAAAAACTCATAAATCCCTTAACTCTTCAAAATAACCCCCTTTCTCCATTTCGATCCAGCAGCTGTCAGGTCGCGTCGGCGGCTAGCCGGCCTCGACCGGCCGGCGCAGCGGCACCGAGAAATTCACCCGGCCACCCTACATTCAACGGTGGCCGGCGGCGACACCAGAAGCGCCAGAAACGGCGAGAAACAGCTGAGAAACGCGCAACTTTGGTTATCCCGATCCCGGCTCATCGCTTCGTTTCACGACCCGAGCCACCCGCCAAATCAAAGCTCTCGGAGAATACTACAAGTTAGAGGTGACGGATTTTCCGTCCCGTGTACGGTTGCACGTGAAACGAGGAAGACAGATTCAGATGAATAGTGACCTATGATAAACCGTAGCTCCAATCGGAATTCCGATGACACCAACGCGTTCGTATGGCCGTTGGGAGTCCTGAATATGCCCTCAGAATTTCGGTACGACTCTTCGTTAAAAATGTGTTATTTTAAAGTCTATCGATTTATATTCGGATGCTTCCAGTAGTTCCGTAGTGTAGCGAATTGACATAAATGATTTGGGTGTGTTATAATATGTTAAAACGATGCATATGGTAGAATCCGGGGAGAAACAAAGTAAATTAGATCGATTCGGTAGAATTAGTGAGTTTTCCGGTAAAATGGAGTTTCTAGCGCGACTAAGCATAGATGACCGTAATTATGAAAATGATATAAATATGGTATTGAGAAGGTAATTAAGTCATTCTGGATAAGTTCAGGGGGTTCGAGACCCATCCGTAGCGTTTGCGGAAACTTTTCCGTAAGATTTACCGCAAACGCGGAAATGAGGATCTAAGTAATTTAGCTAGTTTAGAATAGTGTATAAGGGTATATTAGAGTAATGAAACTTAAACCGTAGGATCGGAGAGGGTTCGTGTATTCCGAGAAGGCCCGGAAGTTTATTATAGATGAGTTGAAAGATCCGCAAATAGCGGTTCTGACCCTGTGTTGTTATTTGTTTTGACAGATCGGACCGGGATTATGAGTGTCCGACTAGCCAGGTAAGTAATCCATGCGACGATTACTTGTGACATGTTCTGATTGAATTTAAATAATAAAGAAACTTTATAGATATATGTGTAAACATAAAACAAGAAGTGTGTGTGTATATATATATATATGTATATGTATATGTATATCAGTAGTAAGATATCAGTAAGCCTTAGATTGAAAGTATAAAAATGATAAAGTATATGCATATATATGAAACGTGAGCAAGTATTTATGAATATAATATAATGAGGCTTGGGTTTGGGGGTTATAGAACTACACCATAGGGAATGGGATTAAAGTTTAAGGAATGACAAATTGTAAAAAGGTAACTATATGTTCAGTGCATGTAGAGAATATAAAAAATGAGAACACGAGTGCATACATAGCTAAGCTTAAGTATGTTGTAAGTAACTATATGTGAGTAATATTGTTTGTTTTATAATATTGATAAGTGACGTAAGGATTACGAAAGGCATGATTATGTGAGTAAAAGAGTAAATAGTTTATAAATACTATAAGCCTAGAGATTGATTAAATGATTTGAAAGAATATAAGATATTATATGTGTGTAATTAGAATTGCATATGAAAATAAATATATGTATGTGATTTGGAATTCTGGTTTTGAGTGTATGTGCATAGAGTGACGTAGCATCTGAGTTTTGAAGGTGTATATAAGTATGGAATTAATAAGATAGTATTAGAATTATATGCATATGTACACTCTTGGGAGTATGAATGTAAGATAAATTAAATATATTTAGTTTGAGCAAAACATTCTGTTGATATTTTGAGTATATAGATTATAATATCATTATAGATGGAAGCATGTAAAGATTAGAATTTGTATCATTAATTCATGAGTATGCATGAAGGTGTACATGTACTTGTATAATAAAGTATATAAGGAAGCATGACTAAGGTAGAAAGAAGCATGATAATTGCATATGCATATGTGTGTTAAGATTTCCAGGGTTAAGCTGAAGTTATAAATGGTTTTGAAATTCCAAGTGTTTTAAAGGAAAGTTTCAGAATGCTTTTGAAAGAACTGTATTTCAGAAAAATATTTCTTCCAGTGTTGAAATTTTAAAGCATGAGTTTTATGATATCCGGGGCATGAGGTAAAAACTCACCCCATTATGTAACTTGAGATTCAGTTGGAATTGAGGGATACCTTGGAATTGACGGATTCAGAGACATATGCACATGTTGAGGACTGAGGGGACGCTATCAGATCCTCCAGATGGGCTAGGGGGACGGCGATACGTAACGCCCCTAGACCCCAGTTTGAGCTTGGGTGGTAGCATTGATCTGCACCCCCAGCTCTAGTTTGTGGCTTGGGGGACGGCGATACGTAACGCTCTAAGACCATCAGTTTCAATGCAGGTATGGCATGCTTTGGGGGATGGCGATACATAACGCCCCAATGTCATGGGTTTGCATATCTGGCTCTAGAGCGTATGGGGGGACGACGATACGTAACGCCCATATGCGTCAGTTTTTCTGCAGATACTCGGATATCAGTTTTTCAGAAAGAAGTTTTGAAATATCAGATTTCCAGAAAACAGTTTTCAGAGATACAGAATTCAGAGAAAATTTTTAATTTTCAGTTTTCAGATACAATTTTTAGAAAGAGCTTTTCCAGAAAGAACAAGCAAAATAAAGTGTTTAGCAAAAAGTTTTCAGAAAGAAGTTTTCAGAAAAGGTTTCCTAGTGTTATAGAGCATGTCATGGAATCATTACATAGGTGTAACTGTTCTGTAAGTACAAGAGATTAAGTGGGTAGATGGAAATGAATATGCGTGTGTGTGGAGTGTATGTACAGTGCATTGATGATATATGAGTATGTAATATATAGAATTAGTATTACATAAGCATGACATGTTAAGGTAGAGCTTAATTTATAAATTGTGCATACACATTATACATTTAGATATCATTTGAGTTATATATAACTTATACCAATGCATGATAGCATTATTATGTTTATATGTATATAAAGATTGATATTGGCAAGAGTTGTATGCTTACACAAGAGAAACTTTTCGGGAATGATAGTTATGATAGATGATTACATACACATGTATGTATGATTGATCAATGTTTAATAAAAAGAATAATTTATCAATCCGATTTGATGATATTTCAATGAGACAAAAGAAAGATAAGTATAGTAAATGCTCGAATTAGATTGATAAAAAGCATACAGGTAAGTAATAAGATCTCAGAGTTGACTTGAGTAAACAAAGATATAGAAATCGACTTTTTATATTATAAATGTTGAGTTGTGATCAGGATTTTAAGTTTATATATGAATAGATAGGAAAGTTGGTAACACGTAACCTGGTTGTTAAATAACTAAGATATATATATAACGAAATCAGACTTTGTAAATAACTGAAATGGCTTCATAAACAACTTAGGTTAGTACAGAAACAAAATTTGAACTTGTGTGTTTATCGCTCGAGATTATGAGCATGGTTACTTACTAGTCTTATGACTCATACCACAACAGTTTGATAGTTTTGCAGGTCAGTAGCAGTCATACCGAGCTAGCAGGATTTTGGTGAAGACTTTGAAGACAGTGGATCGCCCCAATTGCAGTCAAGGAAGTAAATTGAGTCTTGGGTCGAGTTATGGGTCCTCACAGCCCTTTGTATTGTATTTGTATTTGTATTTTATAAGTAAGAGTTATGTAATAGTATAGTTTTATTTTGAGTTCTGGCCGGAGGCCAAGTGATTTACATTTGGTTCATTGAATTCAGGCCTGAGGCCTAGTTGATGTTTTGAGTTGCTTAACAGGTTGTCTTTGGGTGTTGACTATAAGTCAGGTTGCATGATGTTCTGCATACATCATGCCGAAATTTCGTTAGAATCAGAGGCTTATGCAGATGGGTTTTCCTGTTTCCTGCCAGTAACATCCTGGCCTAGGCGGGATGTTACAGTTATTCCCAGAATTGAAAGATAGACTTTGGAGACTAGTGATGTTAGCCCAAATAGATGATAACCTAAAAGAACCTTGCGGAAACCAGTCCCTAAATCCACCTCCTACTCGTGACAAATCATAGACTTCAAAGAGAGTTTGCATCAACAGCGAACCTCCATAATCATTTGAATTGAATAGCATAGTTCATGGCCTTTAAATTCAAGACACTCGGCTTCTTGATCACTTCCCATTTAACTTTACATAGAACTCTATACTCATATGACCCAGACCAGAAAATCCTTCTAAGCAAGCTTTCAATTTTACGAAAAATTAGAATTTGGCATTTTGAAGACATATAGAAGATATAGAGGAATTGAAGAAAAAATGGAATTTAACAATGTTAGCCTCCCCCAAAAATATAGGAACTTATTCTTTCAGTCACTAAGACGCAGCTTGATTTTTTCAATTACTGGATCTTGTAAACACTTCTCATTGGATTACCATCGATGGGAAGGCCTGAGTATTTAAAAGAGGAAGATAAGCATTTTCAGTTAAGAATTACAACCACGTTATTTACCCATTAGATATCACTATAAGTGCAAATAAATAATTAAGAATATATATTGTTAGTAATATAATAAATGACATAATCAGGAAATATAAATTAGGATAATAATAAATAAATAAGATATAGAGATAAAATCTCAGGATTGTGTAGCACAAAGTATCCTTAAAATATATTCGCCTCCTATCATTGGTGCTTAAGATAACACTGATTATTGATGTAGTTTCCTATGACTCAACGGGATAAAATATCTTTGATGCACCACCAAGTTATTTCTGACACTCGTTATATATTTGAAACCAAAGAAGACAAACATAAAATGATGTAGAACAAATAACGATGAGTGATATTCAAATCGTAACTGTCATAATTAATTCATGACTAAGTTGGGTCTGGTTCAACAGATATCGATATTTCTGTGTGTAAAATGTGAGGGTGCACATGAGTCAACCTAATTGGAGTTGGGTTTTGCACATAGAATTTCTATACTTATTTTCTCACTCAATTATTATTGAGTAATTACACTCATATGAGATAAACCAACTTTCCTTTCATTCTTTCAACTTAATTGGTGAAGTTTGAGAGTCTATTCTCATTCACCCGAATATTATTTTGAATTTATAAATATTTTATTTTGAAGTATTTAGAGAGTAGATTGCGAATCACTCATAACTTCTTACATTTATAAAATTGGTCCCACTTAAAATTATACTGTAAAATAATATTTCATCATGCTATTTTCTAATAAAAATAATATCTACACAAAGAATTATATTTTTTTTTTCCAAAAAAAAAGTCAAAAACCAACTAACAAAAGTGATAGTTTACTTGGTTAAAAAAAAAAAAAAAAATTAAAATATGGTAAGAAAGCTTGAAACACCTACATGAAGAGAGTGTTTTGATCCATCTGTTTCTAGTATTTTAATCCGTCTGATGGCCTTTTGTTCCATCTGTTTTTGGCATTTTGATATGTCTGATGGCCTTTTGTTCCATATTTTTTTGACATTTTGATCGTCTAATGGCATTTTGGTCCATCTGATTTTCCTAATTCATTCGGTTCGATCTTCATTCTCAAGGATTCATTCCTTATTCTTGAGGCTCTTCTATGATTCATTATGAAGTTGTCCCCTTTTTCATTCCTTTTAGGTAGGCTTCGCCCCAATATTCTCTTTTATGTGGCCTTTGCCCCACAATATCCTTTTTATGGGCTTCGCCCCCCAATTTTCTTTTTAGGCGGGATTTGTTCCAAGTATTCTCTTTATAGGCGGGTTTCACCATTTGTTTTCTAAGTTTGGATTCTCTTTATTTGGGAGTCTCTCGTTACATACCTAATTTCTTTGGAATTCCTCTTATTCTTTACTTGTCATGCACTAGTTTCTTAAAAAAAGAAATGTTTATATATATATATATATGCATGTGTACAAATGATCTATTGTACGTCCGTCCTTTGGCTTGGAAAATGCACCAGTCTCGATGTTCTTTTATAGAGGCATCATACTTTTACCTAGGATGTCCTTCAAGGTTCTCAATTCATCAAACTTGCTTTTGAAATTCTATTTTCTTCTTCTTATTTTACTCTTTTTTTTATGTAATGACTCTTTACATGTTCTCAAAAATTTTCTTCTTAAAATCCCAACTCTCTTCAAAGTATGAGTAGCACCCAAATCAAAAATTCAAATCCAACAAATGTTTCACTTTACAAATGCTTCTCCATTTGTGTGTGATTCTTTCACAAAGAATTTACGTGCAACCCAGATTGGTTTATGCTGGTGTAGATTCGTGTTAACACTCTAATTTATTTTATCATCTCTTCGTCTAGACAAGCCAACACTTAGTTAAGAATCAAGAAGATTTTAGAATTCTCCGAAAGTTTACTTTATATATGGCTTATTTTTATCCCTAACTTCTTTAAGTTGTCAAATAGTCTTTTGACGCAAAAGCTTCACATTTGTAAATAAATGATGGTAAATTATGTTATTGAATAATATAATAACTAAATAAATATTCGTACGGATCATGATATTAGGATTCGTTTAATAAACGAATCGAATACGAATTCATCATATTTTGATTCGATTCGTTGATTAATTCGTTTTATCACCCCTAAAATGAATAAATGAATTTAAATCTTAATTATTTAATTTAGTTCCAAGATCTTCCAACTTTAAAGGCTTTCTTTGGTGTATTTTGTGAGTGTTTTGTTACTTCCCACAATCTCATACCGCAAATTAAAGTAAAGAGCAATTAATATTAGAAAAATACGGCAATGCAATTAATACAGAGCAAGCAATTATATATTCCATCTTCCGTTTAATTCATAGCAAGCAATTATGTATTTACATTAAAAATCAAAATATTTATACCAAAAATTTCATATAGGAATGTTTCGCTTAGTAATTTTAGAACATAATGGATCACTTATTATAATGTATTTTGATGAACCCATGATCGTGATGTATTTTAACAAAAAAACAACTCACACATTTATGAGTTTACATAAAGACTCGAACTCACATTCTTAAGTTTATATTAAAAATATGAGACCATCAAATTATTAATCCTAATGATAGACCTCGAACTTAATTAAATTGAGTACATATTTTATACCGCGTGGTACATGTAAACATGCATTTCGACGCTCAAGTTCATTTTTCTATTGACAAATATGGAGAAGAATGAACTTAAATCTAATTGATCACTCTAATTATTTCTGGATTTGAAATTGGATCTTTTAAACCTTCTCTATGCCTCTATTTATTGGAGGATGTTTAAAGAATGCTGATATAATCTCGCCTGTTCATAATAACACTTTAATCCCTATAGTTTTAGAAATATAAATTTTAATCCATAAATTTTTAGAAAATACAAACTTTAATCTTTACTATAAATATTTTTTATTGATTAAGTCACTTTTTATCAAATTTTGAAACAAACTTTTTATATATTATTTGATATTTTTAGGGTATTAAAATTATTTAACACTAATTGATGAAAAACTACTCAAAATTATCAAAAAAAAAAAAAAAATTAACGACATAGAATAAAGCTTGCATTTTCAACGCGGTAGGGACTAAAGTATCATTATGACAATATATAGGGTAATTGAGTGTCATTTCTCTTAAAGAGAAACATCCATATGTACATAAAGATATTTTTTGAACTACATATTAGATGAATATTGTAATAACTCAATTTTCTTTTTACATCAACGGTAACCTTGAGGAAAATTTACGCAGGCAGTCAGTTAAGACCCTTAAATCTAAGAAAAATTAATACACATTATAATAAATAAGTCAAAAAAATCAATATCAATTTCAAATCACATATATTAAAAACTCATTTAGGGTTCTCAAAACTCAGAACCGCTTCATGTTTCAAATTCTCTTGTGTGTATATATATATGCGGAGGCATGATAATGAAGCCCTTGACTACTAGTATAAGAAAATTAAAACTTTTTTTAAGTATCGTTATCAGGTTTTGATTGAAAACGCGTTCAAAATTCCAATTCAAACATCAAGCAATTGGTTTGCATGCACCTTAGCTTACTCCTTGATTTTGAAACAACAACCAATTTTCTTGTTTTCTTATGATTGACATTTTTTAAAAAGTGGTCCATATATATATATAGAATTAATCAATCATAAAAAGATTGATTGACTTGAACCAACGATAATGAGTGCCAATTTCTTGTAACATAATTGATTTATTATTCAAAATTTGTGCCTTTTTTTTTTTTTTTTCGAAAATTATATATTCTAATGTAAGGAAAAAGGTTCAAATCCTCGTGAAAACGAAGCAAAATTTATCTGACAGAGATATATAGAGAGTGAAGAGGACTGACATATTTTTTAGGTCTAAAAAGCACATGAGATGTCATATCACATGAAATACAAACTTTATTTAATGATATTTAAAAATTTAGTGATATCAAATATGAGTTTTAATTGAAATTGAAGATGTACTATATGATAGATTGGGCCCAAGTAATCTTTGGTAGATCTTATGAAAAAAAAGTTCTTCACGGATTACTGATGGAATATACGATAGATTCATGTGAATTTAATGTGGACTGAAATGGCAGATAAAGACAAAACATCTTATGCCTTTTAGTTAAATATGAACCGGAAAATATCAAATATTTGGGAAAATATTAAACCTTAAAACAAAGAGGACACTATTTTCTTTCTTGTTTGGTGTGGAAACATGAAGAAGATCTATGTCTTTTCCCAATCAATTACCATTGATGTATTTTAAGCAAACACTTGGATATATGGACTACAATACTAAAGCCTAGAGAGTGAAAAATCAAAGAAATGGGCTAACATCAAAATTGTAACCATCTTACAATTTTCAAAATCTCATTCTTGCTAGCTAAGATGCCATCTAATTTCATGTCTTTTGTGTATAAAACGTTTTTAATAATTGCATGCACACAAAAGCCAATGGTCTCTTACTATTGAATGTGAATGTTGATAATGAAAGGCTATAGAGATTCCAAAATCACAGTGTTTTAAAATTGGCTTAATAAATGTGGGATCTACCCCACATTTTTAAATATTTTTCTTTGAATTTTATGTTTCTCTTTGAATCTCTTTTGATATATATTTTTCAGTTTCGAAAAATAGAATAACAAATGCAGATTTTTGTTAAAATATTTATTCCAGACTAAAGTAACGAGTGTGAATAAGATTAATTCATTCTTCGTTGAAATCAATTTTGAGAGATTTTTATTATAACAATACCTATTCCAAAATGCTTGACACTTTTCCTTTATTTATCAACATAAACAAACTATAAAAACATAAAAGAAATTAGTTGAAAGTTGTGACGACTAGATTTACTGGAACATTAGAGTTGATTAAAAAAAAAAATTGTACTTTAAATAGGAATGCTCATATATAGTTATTAAACGAGTTTGATTTAATGTTTTTCAAATAATTTATTTTTAACTAATTAATTATCATCTAAATTCAAATATTCAACAAAATAAAAGTTTTCCCACCCTCACCTTCTAAAAATATCAGTCGTTATTAAGCAAATTAAAAAGTCTAATTAAATATTTATTTTGTATAAAATGGAGTGCATGGAATATAATATGAAAATAAAAGCTTATACTTGTCCTCAAATGCAAAAATAAACAAGCACACGTAGCCATCCAATATTATTGCATGTTCTGTCATCTCTTTATAGTTTTAGTATTTAATCCCTTACAACCCCACCAGATTATAAACCACAAAAACTCTCATGGCTTATATCCATATTTTTATCCTTCAACTCACTATTTTCCTTCTCATTTTCCTCCCAAAACCTTGTTTTCCCAAGAATCAAACACTCATTTTCCCCCTCAAAACACAAACCCTAGCTTACAATTATAACAAAGCTACTACAAACAAGCTCTCTTTTCACCACAACGTTTCTTTAACAGTCTCCCTCAAGCTTGGCTCGCCGCCTCAAGATGTCACCATGGTACTCGACACCGGCAGCGAGCTTTCATGGCTTCATTGCCAAAAAACCCTAAATTGTAATTCCATTTTTAACCCTCTTTCATCTTCTACATATTCTCCTGTCCCATGCAACTCTCCCACATGCAGGGTCAAAACTCGAGACTTACCCGTACCCGCTTCATGCGACCCCAAAAAACTCTGCCACGTCACCCTATCCTACGCTGACCTGACTTCTACGGAAGGCAAACTCGCTACCGAAACAATATTCTTAGGCGGGTTAGCCCGACCCAGGTTTGTTTTCGGCTGCATGGACTCAGTGTCCAGCTCGAACTCTCAAGAGGACGCGAGAACCACTGGGTTAATGGGCATGAACCGTGGCTCATTGTCATTTATCACTCAAATGGGTTTCCCCAAATTCTCTTATTGCATATCGGGATTTGATTCGTCGGGAGTTTTACTGTTCGGTGACGCGAGTTTCTCGTGGCTTAAACCGTTGAAATATACTCCACTGGTTCGGGTATCCGAGCCATTACCGTATTTTGACCGGGTTGCTTATAGTATCCAACTGGAGGGGATTAAAGTTGGGAGTAAAGTGTTGAATTTACCAAAATCTGTACTCATCCCGGATCACACCGGGGCGGGTCAAACCATGGTCGACTCGGGTACCCAATTCACTTTTTTAATGGGTGAGGTTTATAGTGCTTTGAAAATTGAGTTTATGCAGCAAACAAAAGGGATATTAAGAGTATTTGATGACCCAAATTTTGTATTTCAAGGTGCGATGGATTTGTGTTATTTAATTGAGTCAACTCGATTGGGTTTACCGCCCGAATTGCCAGTAGTGAGTTTGATGTTTAGTGGAGCCGAGATGAGTGTATCGGGTCAAAGGCTATTGTATCGGGTTCCCAGTTTATCGATGGGTACGGATTCGGTGTATTGCTTCACATTTGGTAATTCTGATTTGTTGGGCATTGAGGCCTTTGTGATTGGCCATCATCATCAACAAAACGTGTGGGTGGAGTTTGATTTGATCAAATCAAGGGTTGGATTTGCTGAAGTGAGGTGTGATCTTGCTAGTCAAAGGCTTGAGGTAGCCCTTTAATGAATTGTTTTTTTTTCCCTTTTTCTTCTTTTAAGCGAAAAGGATACCTAGACTTTCGAACTTTGATGTACAGGTAGATGCTTAGTGTTTCAGAATTGACAAGCAAAATTTTTAAGATCTATAATAATATTAATTCAATGAGAATAAATTTAATTTTCTACAAAGAAGAAAAGTATATAATTTTTATTTTAATTTACTGACAGTAAATCAAAATTATTTCATTAAGAAATTAAAATATTTTTGAATTGAATAGGGGATTAACTTCACCCATGAACAAAAAAAAACATCATCCGCAATGACTGAAATTAAAACTAAATTTATATGTTCACTAGAGTCGACTTATATTTTTTTTGTAATAATTTAGATTTAATGTTCAGAATAGAAGACGGTGAACAAAATTTGTTATAATTAAAAATAATTTAATTTCGAGTAAATCAAAGGCTCATACTAGCAGTATCATTAATCTTAAATTTGTGATACTGGGGAATCTCGGTGAGTTAGGGACGAGGTGGTATATCATGTGCTGGGTGTATATGTCATATCTCTCACAGCAGGCGGATCCCATAATTATGTGGGACCCACATACTATGAGAGAGATGATATATACACCCGGTACATAATATAATTTTCGGTCAGGGACAGACTACAGAGAATCCAATCTGATTTGTTTGAAGGGAGCAGTTAGATTGATTGCCGTGGGTACCACGTAGTTTTGATTTGATGACGTTTGATCAGTTTTATGAATTGTTTTGACATAAAGTGACTGCATATTTCTTGGCATACATATAATTTTGTGTAACGGATAATAAATTAGTAAATAATATATATGATTTAATATTTATTTTTTAAATTTTTTAATCTTTAACACGTATGATAATAAATTATGAAATTATTACATAAAAAATATAGTCCTACTTTTTATTATAAATTTTCTCAAGAATTCAGAAATCGCAGTGCTGACTTTGGTCTTAAGTTGTGGGCTCTGACTGCTGTCTGAAAATCTATATTTGCCAGACTGGCATTTTTGAAAGCCGCCCTACGGCCTACGCTAGGATTTATGCTTTCCTAGTTCCCATTTTCAGGGCATCTGGTCCTTCAACTTGTGCCATGATATTTAACATCTTTATTTAACAATTTTTTTTCCTTATTTTTTGAACTTATTCTCGTAGATTTGAATATTTAATTGAGTTATTTTAAAGTAGCCACCCAATTCAAATATTGGAGAAAATCTTTGGTGCAACAGTGGTACCACGTCATCCATGCAACAAGTCAATTATCTTTTGCCACGCGTGCTAAAAAGTCAAAAAACAACTAAAAAATAGGAAGAAAATTAAACATGTTAGTTTTTAATTGGTTAGTGGTACCACGTCATCCATACCACTGTTGCACCAAAGATTTACTCCAAATATTGATGGAAATTAATGAGAAAAAAAAATTGATTTAAATTTTGATCACCCTCATACTTTTTAAAATAGATTTTTTTTTTTTAAAAAAAAAAATTTAAACTAATAACAAAGGCTCTTTAAAATTGAGCTCATGAGGTGGGAGGGTAGAGTGATCCACGTGTAATTTGTATTAATAATGGGATAATAATATAGTATAATAATGTTTCGTTTTAGATCCAAAAAGTCCGACCCAGGGCCATCCCTATTTACTCATCTTCGTCTAGTTTGTTGAAACAAGGTAATTGGCTTCAGATTTATTTTGCCAGCTGCAATCAACTCAATTTGTGTCAGCAAGACGATACCCACTGCATCGATTTGACTAAAATAAACAATTAAATGTTATATAAAAAATATATTATAACATTCAGCTTATTTACAATGGGTTTGGTAGAGCATTTATCTATTTTAATATTAATATTAATGTTTATAAAATTATAATATTATAATATAAGTTTATTTTTTAACGTTAACTTATACTCTGATATTTATTCTATAATTTATAATATAGTTTATATTCTCTGATAATATACTATACCAAACACATCCTTAGAGTTTTGAATTCATACGATATAGATCATCAAGTCTACATGATAAAGTTTGTAAATCTGAAACAACTAGATGAGTTCTCTTCCCACATATGAATATAAATTTACATAATTACCCACCTCCAATATTTGTGAGATGAGAGTTTATCTTGATTCCCGTAATGAGAACAAAGAAATTGAGATATCGATTCACCACCGGACTATAATATTTAGTTGTGTATTAAGTAATATTAACATTCTATTAAAGAGCCCCCAAGGGGTGTGGCTTGGCGGTGAAGGGTCTAGAATCTCACCTTGAGGTTCTGGGTTCGAATCCAGGGGGTGCAACTTCTTGTAAGAGCCTGGGGCAGCCGGGGGTTTTACCTGCGCCGCGGCTCAGAATGGGTGGTTTGGTGGCGGGGTTTCCAACGATTTCAAAAAAAAAAAAAACATTCTATTAAAGTCATAGTTTTGTTTTGGCTCTTAAAACTTGAATTCTTTTTTAATGTGTGACAATCTGCTGTGATGTTAATCTTAATTAACAGTATTATTGGACCCTTAAATCCATGGACGGGGCACAACTGGCGCCCAATTGGATTTTAAATACTCTAAAAACACAATCAAAAAAAAAAAAAAACCCTAACTTAAACTTCTGAAAGTGCCCCAGCTTGAAGTAAGAATTATAAAGCTACACTAATTATTTTTAAGACATTTCATACTAGTTTAAATTTTAAATTTGTTATAATAAAAATAAATTAAGTTAGCAAAAATATTTATAAATAAGGAAGATCAATAAATGATGAAATTTTATTTGATATTGTTGAAAATTCTCCAATATTGTTGTATGGATGGAGGGACATGTCCCGTGAATAGTACCCCATAGGGACATGTCCTCCAATTAAGAATAACATTCTTATATGCTCCAATGGATGCATGAGAGGGGTATAACCCTTTGGAGCGTTGCACCACAACCCAAAGGGTGCCCTTAAGGCACCATTCCATGCCTTTATAAGGAGGGCTGCATGTTCATTCTTAAAATCGGGAAAAGAAATCCGAATTCATCCAAAACAAAAGAGTCTCATAATTCCGTTTTTGAGTCAGAGAGAGATTTCTTCTATTTCCAAGTTCAAGATCTTCTTAAGGTGTGCCTCTTGGAGAAAAGGAATTCGAGTTATCATGGGAGAACATTAGCCACAAAACCCGTAGAACACCGAGACATGGCTAATAAATTCTTAAGGACATAGATCTATCTCGACTTGGACTGTATTTCATCAAGTTTTCCAGGTTTTTCTTCATATTGCAAGCTTTAGGGTTTTTTTACATAGTTTGATTGGTATTCTAGATTTGATTTGCATGTTAAATTTATTGTTTAATGATACTAAACCACCAACACACACACATATATATATATATATAAAATGTTTGTGTGAAATAGTGTCAAGAGATAATCTTTGTGTGAAATAGTGTCAAGAGATAATCTTTGTGCATCATAATCACATTGAGTTTTTTATGCTATTTTGGATAAACAACTTCAATTTTTCAATAATTATTTTAATGAGGTTCATAAATAAGCATCATAATCACATTGAGTTTTTTATGCTATTTTGGATAAACAACTTCAATTTTTCAATAATTATTTTAATGAGGTTAATACTAAGTATTTGTTTTTTGTTTGGATCGATAATTATGTTGAAAATACTCATTTGCTGTTTTCGAAAAAGAAAAGTTATTGCAACTTGCTCAATTTTATATACAAGATTTTTATTCAAATTGATCTTAGAGCACTAGATAGTCAACTTGATTCTACATAATTGATATGTAATTAAGTGTTGAATTTTTAAGATTGAAATGGATTTGTGATCTTCTAATAAAAATAGTGTTACAGAGGAACGAATATGCCGAGAGGAACGGAACCCGCGCGGGATTAAATCCCGAGTATTTTGTTTTCGGTAATACCCTAAAAGTGTATTAAAATATTTATTTCCATAAACTTAAAATTATTCCAATGCACTAAAAATCATATATCATCATATATTAATTTTTCATGCATCAATATAATTTCCATAAGCTTAAATAAATATTTTAAACACTTTAACAATTTTATCAACACTTAATAAAATTAATCCAAGCATCAAAATATTCTCCAATAATTGTCAAATATAAACCAAGCATATAAAATCAATATATCATCCATACATTAATTTTCTATACACTTTAATGCTCAAAAATCCTCACATACATGCTTACAATTATCCAACATTTTTTCCAACAACAACTCAACAATAAATTTACCTACAATAACTTTTAATCCTTACTAATTTGAGAAGCTTTGCATCCAAGCCCTTTGAACTTCTTCTATCTCCACCAAATCAAGCTTATTGAAGAACAAATCTTGATAACCAAAAGGTGGTTGATCACTCAAGAATGGCAACTCTTAAACCCTAGAAAAAATTTCATTTCAAGCACACAAATTGATCCTTAACACTTAATGATTAATTCCATATTCTTGATAAGTAATTGGTAATTTTTTGGTGAGAAATTTGACTCGGTTTTTGAGACCAAAAACTCAATTCTTTTCCATTCTCTTGCTTGGCAGAGGTGAGAAGCAGAGAACAACCAAAAACCAATTACTTTTTCTTGTTGTTGTTCGGCAGAAGAGGCAGCAAAAGCCAATTTTTTTTTTTTTATTAATTAAAATAATGAAAAACAAAACAAAACAAATTATTAAACCATGGTTCAAGAGAATCTTTTCTCTACACCACAAGTTGCAAAAATTCAACTTAACCAAGGTTAAAAAATTCACACCAACCAAGGTAAACTAAATTACAATTAAATGATTTTAGTTACTTTAACTAAAAATATTCAATTACATAAACTATAGTTACCTGAAATAATTAATACCTTTATTTGTATAATCTAAGTAATTAATTTTGTATATTAATTTAACAATTAAATTAATTCACTAATTAATTACTAATTTTATGTTAATCAAATTACATCTATTATACAATAAACTTATATCAACTCTTGACTCACGTTCGGTTGTTACTTATATATATACACATATATCTCTCATATACTTGTATACACATTCATGAAGCCTTGACCAGCTACAAATCATGGCTAAAACAACACGATACGCTGAACCATACAAGTTGACGTTAAAACGTTAATGTATAGTCCTTTCGTCATTAGCGTCTCCTATTGAGTAAGATTATATTTTTATTGTCAAACCTTATATACTCAATATAAAATAAATTTTCATAATTATATTTCATTAATGAATAATATATGCAAAAAAATTTCAATATTATTTATAATGTTAAAGAAATAATTTCTTCAACGAACTTTCGGCCGAAAGATTTCCGGAATATACTTTGAAAATTTCTGGAAACAAAATCCAACCATATGGACTGACGAATCCTCATATTAACACACACCGATCTCTGTGAGCATCGGTCTATACCTAACAGTCATCCAGAGGTCAGACTATAAAAGGTTTCTGACTTGCATGGTATCAGGCATAGAGGATCACTCACAAGATCACCGTGGTGTCTCAAGTCAAAAGACCACAATAACTACTCAACTCGAAAAGATAACTATTGATAATTTTATGGAATATCTATTAATCATCTTCTATGAGTTTGTTCGATATTCATTCCACTAATGAATATCAGCATTTCTATACGAACTTTCACTAAGCTCATAGTCTGTTGAGACAAACCATATGTCCATTACATATATAGACAATGCACTAGTCTTACCAATATAATGACTGACCCACGACAATAGATGTAGACCAGAAATAATTTATATTCGAGAGAATGCGTGATATTTCTCAACACCATTTCCAACTCTTGCAACTATATCACCATATATTATAACTCTTGGGTCTTTACTAATTTTATATAAGGTTCCGATTGAAACTCGAAATATCTAACTTTTTAGAGTAATCTAACACTTAGATTTACAATATATAAATAAAAGTAAGAAATTACCATAAAAATAAATAAATAATCATGATAAAGAAAATATTACATTGTATAAATAAAAAATGTTCATACAAAAAGTGAATGCTGCTCGATCACCATTTCCAACACTCCCACTTGATCTAGTGCCATTCACGATGGTATTTAATACCCATAGACTCCATGTGTTTCTCAAACAACTTGGAAGTAAAGGCTTTAGTCAGTGGTCCGCTACATTTTCTTCAGTTTGTACTTTACAAACTATAATGTCATCTCTAGCCAAAATTTCTCTAATTATGTGATATTTTCATTCCACATGCTTAGATTTCTGATGAGCGCGAGGTTCCTTGGCTTAAGCTATCGTACCATTGTTGTCACAGAATAATGGAATATGATCTACTATAGATGGGACTACTCCAAGATTCGCAACAAACTTTTTGATCCAAACAGCTTCCTTTGCGGCTTCTGAAACACAATGTATTCTGCCTCAGTGGTAGAATCAATAGTTGAACCCTGCTTAGTGTTCTTCCAACTAATAGCACTACCATTGAGAGAAAACACAAACTCATATATAAACTTTCTATCATCTGGATCAGATTGAAAATCCGAATCTGTGTAACCGCTCAATTGTAAGTCATTTTCTCCATAAATGAGAAACTTATCATTTGTACCCTTAAGGTATTTCAAGATATGTTTCACAGCCATCCAATGGTCCTGACCCAGATCAGACTGATAACGACTTGTAACACATACAGCCATGCTAATATCAGGTCTAGTACATAACATGTCATACATTATGCTACCAACAGTGGAAGCATAAGGCTGGCTATGTCTTAGGACACATTTTTTAGACAGATGAATACCATATTTAAAAGGCATATTGACTGCCTTACAGTTGATGAGCGGAAAATATATCAATATTTACCGCCTCTTTTACCTAATATTTTGTATAGTTTCTCGGGTTTGATAAATATTTTGATGTGTTTTATGTGTTTTGCAGATAAATAAAGTATTGGGATTTAATAAATCAACTCGGGACTAAAACGATGAAATTCGGAGCAAAAAATGGCGAAAACGGAAATTTACTATATACGTCACGAAGTGCAGTCCTAAATTCCAATTTTGTGCAAGTTTGATATTTTGGCCATAACATTTTCATCCGATATCCGATTGAGCTGATTCAAGTGCCAGATTAAAGAAGACACAAATATCTATAACTTTGAAGATTTAAATATTTTCGAATTTCCAAGTTTAGAAGGCCGAAATTGATGAATAATCGAGTATACTTTGTGTAATTATTATAGTCTTTTCAAAATATAAAATAAAATTAATAAAATAAAAAAGTAAAAATTATCAAACTTCCACCAAACACACCCTTACATGTTTGGTTCCATATTTGGTGTCATGTTTGGTGCTATGTTTGGTGGAAAAATTGGTGGAGCAATTGATGGAGAATTGATGGAAGACTTTAGATTTTCCTATAAATACCAAGCTTAACTTTGTAAATTTTTCATGCTTTCTTTAGAGAAATTTCTCCATGAAAACCTAAAGGAAAGTGTCTTGTATATTATTTAAGTTTTCTTGTATTTTATTTTTATTTATTTAATAAAATTATGTGTGTTTTCTTTTACAGCATGAGCAGGTAATCTCATTCTGCTGGGGTGCAGAGGTAAGACTTTTAATATAATATTAGATTAATCTTCCTTATTTTAATTAAAATTTGGATTAATTAGTTACCGCCTATATGGTCGGTTTATGTGACAAGCTTATTTACCGCCTATATGGTCGATTTTTCATTTCAGACGTAGTTTCCGCCTATATGGTCGGTTTAGGTAATAACCTTGTTACCGCTTATATGGTCAGTTGGATTTAATTGAGACAAATGAAATTATAGCCTTTATGGTCTGATTAATTAATCGGTAAATATTGATAATAAGGGAGATTTCTAATTTTGAAATATTAAAAGTGGATCCTCTAACCCCCAACATTTTCTTTTATTGTACTTTTACATTTTTAATTTCCAACATTTACTTTATTTAATTTCCAGGATTTACTTTATTTAATTTACATTACACATTTACTTTTGTCTTTTATTTTTATTTAAGCTTTTATTATCATTAGATATGTGTCGTAACTAAGTCCGTTATCTGGAGTTGTGATGAATTCCAATATCATCGGGTTATAAATAGGTTATTTTATAGTTTGGGTAATATAAAGATTTACTTATTAAGTCTTAAGCTTAATGTGTCTTGTTAACTGGCCACTATAAGATTGATTTGGTAAACTTAAAATAAACTTGACAATGAATTTTAGGTTTCAGCCTTAGAGTTGATATCCCACGATCTTCCTTGAGGATAGATAACCCTTCAATAGATTTTCTTACAGGATAGACATATACCTTTCGGGCGGAGTAACTATAATTGGAACTTAATCTTAATGAATCCAGGTAATTTGGTTAACATAGACATATGGTTTAATTGGATTACATTGGGTATTTGCATCTGACCATTGACATAGGCTTTTGCAGAATTTTGTGTTCTAGGTTAGTAAACCAATTTATTATACAAACTTAAAATAACCACTTCATCTTTAATTAGATATTGGAGGTAATCACAACTCTGGATAGTTTTTATAAATTTGAATTTTCTTTAATCTACTTTCACGTCTTTTTATTTACTTGTTTTAAATTTTAAAGTCACCATTCCAATCAAACAATCAATCTATAGGATACTAGTAATCATTTGGCCTCATATAATTAATAGATTAGGTATTAAGTCCTCGTGGGATCGATACTTTTTATACTACTTGAATGATACGTGCGCTTGCATTATACGCGTGTGATTACGCCGATCAAATTTTTGGCACCGTTGACAGGGACTTATTTATTTTCACTATTAGTTTCGAGGTTAGATACATTTACTTGTATCTAATTTTCTTTTTGCTTATTATTTTTATTTTCTTGTGTTTCAGGTTCTCAGACACTACATGAGACGAACCAGAAGCTTTAAACTCCGACCGCTTGACCCAGAAATTGAAAGAACCATTAGACAGTTGAGAATGGAAAGACGAGAAGGCCAAGAAGCAATCGTTAACATGGAACCTGAACCTTTGGAGGTTGTACCACCAATTCTCATTCGAGACAGAACCATTCCAGTGGTAGATGGCCTCATTTTCTGTATTGTATTTCCTTCATTACCAGCAAATAGAGGTGACATCAAAACTTGCATTCAGATGATACAGCAGTCAGTTCAGTTTGGGGGGAATGCAATTGAAGATCCTAATGCCCACATCAGCAACTTCCTGGAAGTTTGCGGCACTTTCAATTACAATCGAGGAGCTGAAGAAGCAATGAGGCTGCGAGTTTTTCCATATTCCTTGAAAGATAGAGCAAAATCTTGGATACATTCACTACTAGCAGGTTCCATCACCACTTGGAACACTCTAGCCACCAAATTCCTTGCAAAGTACTTTCCACCAGCTAGAACAGCAAAACTGAGGAATGACATCACATCCTTTATGCAACAAGATTCAGAATCCCTTTACGAAGCTTAAGAAAGGTACAAAGATTTGCTCCGAAAATTCCACACCATGAGATTCCAAAATGACTTCAAGTCCAAACTTTCTATAATGGACTTTCTGGATTGATGAGAACCACAATTGATGCTGTCGTTGGAGGAGCTTTGATGGCAAAATGAGAAGATCAAGCCTTGAACCTAATCGAAGAAATGGCCAACAACAATTCCTTATGGCTAACAGAAAGGAGCATGATCCAAAGAATTGCTGGAATTTATGAAGTTGGAACCAATTCAACAGTCAACGCCAAGCTGGATCAGATAAGCAAATTCATGGAGACTCTCAGCACACAAAGTAACATTGGATCCATAAGTTCACCTTGTGGAGGAACACCAGAACCAAACCAACTTGAAGAGACAGTGAATTTTGTCAATAATTTCAACAGACAGATGAACAATCCATATTCCAACACCTACAACCCATGGTGGAGGAATCATCGTAATTTCTCATGGAGCAATAATTCAGGACCGCCAAAGAATTATCTACCACCCGGATTCCAACAGCAACAGAACAAAGGTTATGAGCAGGCAAGTGAAACAGGAATAGTAGAAGTGCTGGCTCAGTTAAAAAAATATGATGCTATCTTTCAGAGCTAATCAGCTTCTATCAAAGCACTTGAAAATCAGATTGGACAACTAGCCAATGCTCAGAGTTACAGAAAGCTGGGAAATCTTCCCAGCAACACAGAGCCAAATCCAAGGAACTAAGGGAAGGAGCAATGTCAAGCCATAACCTTGAAAAGCGGTACTGAAATCAACAAAAATGTTGGAATCAAGGCAACCATTGAAGAAGTTCCAAAAGATGTAGTTCCACAGATGGAGGAAAAGAAGCAAGGGAAAAATAAAAAGATCAAATCACTCCACCTCCACTTTTCCTCAGCGTCTTCAGGAAAAAAAATGGACAAGCAGTTTGCTCGATTCTTGGAGTTGTTCAAAAAGCTGCACATCAACATTCCATTTGCAAAAGCTTTGGAAGAAATGCCCAGCTATTTCAAATTCATGAAAGACATTCTCTCACGAAAACGGAGATTGGGAGATTACGAGACAGTAGCATTGACGAAGAATACAACGCTATCATTAAGAGGAAACTTCCCCCGAAATTGAAAGATCCTGGCAGTTTCACTGTCCCATGCATCATTGGAGAACATTAAATCGGTAAGGCTTTATGTGATTTAGGTGCAAGTGTTAATTTGATGTCTTTTCTATTTACAGGAAATTACAAATTGGAGAAGCAATGCCAACCTCAGTCTCTTTGCAACTTGTTGATAGAACGCTAGCATTTACGAGAGGAGTGGCTGTAGATGTGCTAGTCAAAGTTGACAAACTCATTCTCCCAGTAGATTTCATCATCCTTGACATGGAAGAAGACAAAGATTTTCCTATCGTTCTTGGGAGACCATTCTTGGCTACATGTAGAACTGTGATTGATGTGCAAAAAGGAGAACTAAACATGAAAGTTCAGGACCAAGAAGTTACCTTCAATGTTTTCAAAGCCATGAAATTTCCGAGTGATGAAAAGGAAGAGGAATGTTTCAGAATTGATGTTATTGATGGTATCATCCAAGATACTGATACAATTCCCACAGACAAACTTGAAGCTTGCATCACCAATATGACTAATAGCAAGATAGATGCTGAAATTCTGGAATGTATCAACTATCTGGACAAGCTGTTCCGCTTCAAATCAGAACCATCAGTCGAAAGCCTGGAACTCCCGAAGAAAGATCGAATCAAGCCCTCAATTGAAGAACCACTGCAGTTGGAGTTGAAGTTGCTTCTGAGCCATCTCAGGTATGAATTTCTTATAAACTCTTCTGAATTACCTGTAATTATTTCTTTTTCATTAACATTGGAATAGGAAGAAAAATTACTGAGAGTGTTACGATAACACAAGAGAGCCATTGGCTGGACTATAGCAGACATCCGAGGTATTAGTCCATCATTTTGCATGCACAAGATTCTGATGAACGATGAGTACAAGCCCAAAGTGGAACATCAACGGAGACTCAATCCAATCATGAAGCAAATTGTGAAGAAAGAAATTATCAAATGGTTGGATGCTGACATCATTTACCCTATCTCAGACAGAAGTTGGGTGAGTCCTATGCAGTGTGTGCCAAAGAAATGGGGAATTACTGTAGTTACAAATGAAAAGAATGAGCTGATTCCAACAAGAATAGTGACTGGATGGAGAGTATGCATGGACTACCGGAAGCTGAATAAAGCAACAAGGAAAGACCATTTTCCACTGCCATTCATTGACCAGATGCTGGATAGATTAGCGGGACATGAATTCTATTACTTTCTGAATGGATACTCAGGGTACAATCAGATTGCCATCACCCCATAAGACCAGGAGAAAACCACATTTACATGTTCCTATGGAACTTTTGATGCTAAACTCAACTACACAACTACTGAAAAAGAGTTGCTTGCAGTTGTGTTTGCTTTTGACAAATTCCACTCTATCTGCTCGGTCCCAAAATGCTGGTCTACACAGATCATTCAGCAATCAAATATCTGATCGCGAAGAAAGATGCCAAACCCAGATTGATCCGTTGGATACTTCTTCTCCAAGAATTCGATGTGGAGATTCAAGACAGGAAAGTGACAGAAAACCAAGTGACAAATCATTTATCGAGGCTCGAAAATGGTGAAACAGCTGGCAAAGAACTGACAATCAAAGAAACTTTTCTAGATGAACAGTTGTTTGCCATGAAACATCATGATGTCCCTTAGTACGCTAACTATGTCAACTACATAGTGTCAGGAAAATGACCGTTGGAGTGGACAACTCAGCAAAGAAAGAATCAAAGAAGTCAAACACTATATCTAGGATGAACCGTACCTGTTCAAATGTTGTGCTGATCAATTACTGAGACGGTGTCTTCCACAATATGAGGTCAACAGTATTTTGCAACACTGTCATTCATCACCATATGGCAGACACTTCAGCGGGAATAAAACTGCAGTAAAAGTTCTACAATCAGGTTTGTTCAGGCCCATTCTTTTTAAAGATGCTTATCTATTTGCTCTTCAATGTGACAGGTTCCAGAGAACGGGGAATATTTCGAGTAGGGAAATGTAGATATTTGATGTATGGGGTATAGATTTTATGAGACCCTTTGTTCTATCATTCGGAAACCTGTACATACTGGTTGCTGTAAACTACTTCTCCAAATGGGTTGAAGCAATTGCACTGCCATCCAATGATTCAAATATGGTGATTAAATTCCTTAAAAAGAATATTTTCACTCGCTTTGGAACACCTTGAGTAATTACCATCGATGGTGGTACATATTTCTGCAACAGATACTTCGATGTAATCATATCCAAATACGGAGTTACTCATAAGGTTGCCACTGCCTACCATCCACAGTCAAATGGACATGTTGAGATTTCAAACAGGGAAATTAAAAGAATCTTGGAGAGAACTATTGGATCAATAAGAAGGGAATGGTCAATAAAATTGGATGATGCATTATGAGCCTACCGGACAGCTTACAAGACACCAATTGGTATGTCACCATATGGAATGGTGTTTGGGAAAGCGTTCCATCTGCCAGTTGAGCTTGAACACAAGGCGTACTGGGCACTGAAGAAATTGAATCTTGATCCACAAGCTGAAGGAGAGAAAAGACTTCACCAACTCAATGAATTGGAGGAATTTCGCCTACAGGCAAAAATAGTGCCCAGACAATTGGAACCAAGGCAGCAGGTGTTATTGTTCAATTCAATGTTGAAATTTTTCCCTAGAAAGTTGAAATCAAGGTGGTCATGTCCATTTGTGATCACTCAGGTTTTACGATATGGAGCTGTTGAGTTACTTGATCCCAACACCAGCAAAACATTCAAGGTTAATAGTCAGCGTGTCAAGTATTATTGGGGAGAATCATTTGAATGATAAAAAGAAAGTGTCACACTTTCAGATCCAGCCTAACGTTTGGTTAGTCATGTTTAGCTGACGACATTAAACTTAGCGCTAGCTGGGAGGCAACCCATGTAATTTGTGTATATATTGTGAGTTGGTGTGATTTAATTTGCTTGTGTTTAATTTTTACAGGTTAAGTCATTTCAAGAATGGAATAAACTCTCACAAATCTTCACAAGCAATTTCATTCTTCTTCTCTCCCCAAAATTTTTGATGAAAGTCTACAAAGCTCGCTTAGAACGGATGAGACTAATAATGATCAAAGGTATTCCTACTGACATTCGTTGGATTATTGAAGCACGGGTCTGATTGGCAGGTGAGTCTTCTGACTCTTTTATTTCATATTTTCCTGGTTTATGAAGAAGCACCTATGCTAAAAAGAGAAGAGCCAAAAGAATGTGTGTTTATTATAAATGTGCTCGCATGTTTTGTAATACTCGTTGTCGTTCTTTAGGAATGATGTCTGATAACCGTGAAGATAAGATTAATTTCATTAGGGGTGGCTTGAGTAAGGAGTCTTTGGATGACATATCTAAAACTCTTGAGACGCATCTCAGTGGATGTGTGTATCACGAGATTCGAATGTTATATGCATAATTCCGGAAAAGAAAGACAACAGTTAAGTCTTGGGAATCTGACTCAAAAAGACCTGTTTGTCAATTTATAAGAAAATTGGATGGGAAGCTTGTCCCTGACGCATAGACGTCAATCAAGCCGCTACTTTTCTTGTACATATTATATCTCTTTGTCTTTTCCTAATAATTGTAATTTTTTTGTTATTTTCTCTGACATGATCCAGACATTTTTGACTATCACGATTTATTTTACTGTTTAACTAATAAGTGTCATTTGGCAGGTACTAGTGCTTTTATTTTTACTCACCATTTTCAGGTATTATAAATTCAGCCCATCATTGCACTTTTGAAGGCATCCGGATTCGAAAGAAAAAATACATAAAAAAATGGAAGCTATTTCAAGAAGACGAGATGAAAACATCTGTGTGTTTTACGGTAATAGTGTTGGTACTAAACCACAATATATAGAAGCAGCACAGGAATTAAGTCGAATATTAGCTGAATGGAATATGCACTTAGTATACGGCGGAGGCAATCTTGGACTTATGGGGATCATTTCAAAAGTCACACAGGAATGAGGCAGTCCAGTTCTGGGAATCATCCCAAAACCCTTGGCGGAGGCGAATCGGATAGGTCCATCAAACGGAAAGAAACTGATCGTACAGGGAATGTCCGAGCGACTGGTGGAAATGATTAACTATACTGATGCTTTTATTGATTTGCCAGTGGCTTGGGCATATTGGAGGAAATTTTTACAGTGCTATCTTGGGCGAACTTGAACATACATCAGAAACCGCTTGGACTATACAATATTGAGGGATTTTATGATTTTCTTTGTGTGTTTCTTGATGATGCCCGGAGAAATGGGTTCGTGACAAAACCTATGAAAGAACTTCTCTTTACTGCCAGAACTTTCCCGGATCTAATTGACCAAATATTAGCCTTTGAACCACAAATTGACCCTATCCTTTCCAAGATAAAATGGTCCGAGGATGATCGTGGTAAGAAGCGTCGGATAAATCTGGATCTTAACCTTTAATTTCCTTTCTAGATGTAGCATTTCAGCTAACCAGATACTATCTTCTAAACTCATCTTCTACTATTTTAGACATTGGGACAATGTCTCATTTAGGTTTGGGGGAACAGAATAGTTAATAGTATCTTATTTTTTTATGTTGTTAATTTTAGTCTAAATTTTTCGAAAAAAAAAATTGAAAAATTTTACAAAAAATCAAAAAAAAATGTTTTATGTTTTTGTGCTTTTAATTTGATTAATCAGGTGAAATTGGTGAGAAATAGCTGTGTAAGGAGTTTCCACTCCTGATACGCATTTCAAACCTATTTCAAAACAAGTTAATTTTTGTTTATTTCCTTTTGAATTATTTAATTTGTAAATTCTCCTTAAAATTGACTAAAATGGATCTTCATATGCTCAGTTGACAGGTATTATCACATGCATGGTACATACGGACATGAGAAGTAATTCACGAGTTGTAATATTCAGTGCTATAATTTAATTAGAGGAAGCATCTAAAAAAAACAATGGGAAAAAAAAAAAGAAAAAAACGTCTGAGATCCGAGTTATTAAGTTCGTAGGGTGTCTTAAAACCTAGTGCGCTAAAGCCAACTGGTTTGGGAGTCACTGGCCCAAAGCTCGCTACATGGATCGAAGATGTTGCCATATATATATATATATATATATATGAAGTCTGAGTAATTAAGTCCGTAGGGGTGTCTTAACACCTACTGCTCTAAAGCCAACTGGTTTGGAGTCAATGACCCAAAGCTCGCTACATAGATGGAAGATATTGTATATAAACAAAAAAAATCAATCAAAAAAAATTAGAAAAATTATTTCATTGCTTAAAAAAAAGTGTGAATTTTGATATAACTTTAGGACAAAAAAATTACTCTATTTTCAACTACCCTTATGACTATTGTGGGAAAATGAGTTGATAAATTTTGTTGGCTGAGTATATGGAGAATGGTAAAAATAATCGGAGAATTTACTTATTCGGTAATTTAGAAAGAAACTAAACAACTATTGAATGGATAAGAAGTTTCACATGTTTAGTCACTAACTTTTTTATTCTCTTTTTCTTGTCTTTTAGCTTTTGTGTGCATTAGTTTTATTATCTTTTTACTTTTATCAAATGTTTGTGGGTATCGTTGTTGTAAGTCCTCACGAGACTACAACTCGTCCACTAGGGACACCTAGGGGTTTTTAAAGGCTTGTTGCATACGCTAAATGCAACCGTGATCCCTACGAAAGTGGATTAATTTAATTTTAATTATTTTCTGCATTTTATTTTGTTGTTTTGCTCCAGGACTAGCAAAATGTTAGGTTTGGGGGTGTGGTGAGCTGAAAATATATAATATTTACCGCCCATTTTACCTAATATTTTGTATAGTTTATCGGGTTTGATGAACGTTTTGATGTATTTTATGTGTTTTGCAGATAAATAAAGTATTGGGATTTAATGGAATCAACTCGGGGCTAAAACGATGAAATTCGGAGCAAAAAATGGCGAAAACGGAAATTTACTATACGCGTCACGAAGTGCAGTCCTAAATTCCAAGTTTGCGCAAGTTTGGTATTTTGGCCATAACGTTTTCATCCAATATCCGATTGAGCTGATTCAGTGCCAGATTAAATAAGACACAAAGATCTACAATTTGAAGATTTAAATATTTTCGAATTTCGAAGCTTGGAAGACCGAAATTGATGAATAATGAGTGTATTTTGTGTAATTACTATAGTCATTTTCAAAATATAAAATAAAATTAATAAAATAAAAAGTAAAAATTGTCAAACTTCCACAAAAACACGCTTGCATATTTGGTGCCATGTTTGGTGTCATGTTTGGTGTCATGTTTGATGTCATGTTTGGTGGAACAATTGGTGGAGCAATTGGTGGAGAAATTGATGGAAGGCTTTAGATTTTCCTATAAATACCAAGCTTAACTTTGTAAATTTTTCATGCTTTCTTTAGAGAAATTTCTCCATGAAAACTAAAGGAAAGTTTCTTGTATATTATTTAAGTTTTCTTGTATTTTTTTTATTTATTTAATAAAATATGTGTGTTTTCTTTTACAGCATGAGCAGGTAATCTCATTCTGCTGGGGTGAAGCGGTAAGACTTTTAATATAATATTAGACTAATCTCCCTTATTTTAATTAAAATTTGGATTAATTAGTTACCGTCTATATGGCCGGTTTATGTGACAACCTTATTTACCGTATATATGGTCGGTTTTTCATTTCAGATGTAGTTTCCTCCTATATGGTCGGTGAGGTTATAACCTTGTTACTGCCTATATGGTCGGTTGGATTAATTGAGACAAATGAAATTACCGCCTTTATGGTCTGGTTAATTAATCGGTAAATATTGAGAATAAGAGAAATTTCTAATTTTGAAATATTAAAAGTGGATCTCTAACCCCCAACATTTTCTTTTATTGTACTTTTACATTTTTAATTTCCAGCATTTACTTTATTAATTTCCAACATTTACTTTATTTAATTTCCAGCATTTACATTATGTCTTTATTTTATTTAAGCTTTTATTAGTCTTAGATATGTGTCGTAACTAAGTCAGTTATCTGGGGTTGTGATGAATTCCAATATCATCGGGTTATAAATGAGTTATTTTATAGTTTGGGTAATATAAGATTTACTTATTAATATTAGCTTAATGCGGCTTGTTAACTGGCCACTAATAAGATTGATTGGTAAACTTAAAATAAACTTGACAAAAGAATTTTAGGTTTCAGCCTTAGACTTAATAGTCCACGATATTCCTTGAGGATAGATAACCCTTAATAGATTTCTTTACAGGATAGACATATACCTGTCGGGCGGGCAGGGGTAACTATAATTGGAACTTAATCTTAATGAATCCAGGTAATTTGGTTAACATAGACATATGGTTTAATTAGATTACACTGGGTATTTGCATCTGACCATCGACATAGGCTTTTGTATAATTTTGTGTTCCAGGTTAGTAAACCGATTTATTATACAAACTAAAATAACCACTTCATCTTTAATTAGATATGGAGGAGGTAATCGCAACCCTAGATAGTTTTTATAAATTTGAATTTTCTTTAATCTACTTTCACTTCTTTTTTATTTACTTTTTTAAAAATTTTAAAGTCACCATTCCAATCAAACAATCAATCTACTAGATACTAGTAATCATTTGGCCTCATATAATAATAGATTAGGTATTAAGTCCTCGTGGGATCGATACTTTTTATACTACTTGAACGATACGTGTGCTTGCGTTATACGCGTGTGATTACACACCGATCAAAGTCAACAAAATTGTACCTTTCTAGGATCAAATCAATGTACTTGGACTGAGATAGTCCTATCAACTCCTCGCTCTATCTCTATAAAGCTTTATATCTAGTATATATGAGGCCTCTCCCAATCCTTGTTGGAGAAATTCTTACTTAGATAGGTTTTGACAGATGTAATATACTTATATCGTTTCCGATAATAAGTATATTATCAACATAAAGCACTAAGAAGACTATCATGCTCCTACTAGCCTTTTTATAGACACAGGATTCCTCTTCATTTTTAATGAAACCAGACGATTTGATCACATCTTTAAAATGAAGTTTCCAACTATGGAAGCTTGTTTAAGCCCATAAATAAACTTTTAAGCTTACATACCAGATTGGGATCTTTGGAGAATGTGAATCCCTCGGGTTGTTCCATATGGATATATTCTGAATATTTCCATTCAGAAAATCCGTTTTCACATCCATCTGCCAAATTTCATATCATATGCGGCAATAGCTAATAAAATCCTGATTGACTTAAGCATGTGTAACATCCCATATTTTCGGGACTTTTCTAGAAGATTTTCAGACTGATGTTATAGTCTCGGAGTATGATAATAATGAAGAATAAGAGTTCAAGTGATGTTATATGGGTTTGAATATTATATTATGAATATTCGTCGCGTTGGAAAACGCATGGGATCAAAAGTCAGTTACGCGATTTTTGTAAAACGCGTAAAATTTACTATTTTGGTCATAGAAATAGCAAACGAACTCCGATTAAGTTGATTTTTAAACCATCGAAATCGTTTTTCTGAGACAAACAACTTTCATGTTGAATATTTTTCGAGAATCACATCAGAAGGGCCTCAAAAATTAGAATTTCCGAGAAGACCCCAAACCAAAGGCTTATTAGCAAAAACGCGGGGGCTTATGTGATATTTTCCCAGATATTTTAAAAAGCCTCATAGTTTTAGAAAATGGAAAAAGTGGCAAAGTTTTCCTTTTCCCTTCACCTGAACCCCTCACGCCCTTGGAGAAGAACCAGACACCGGCAGCAACTCCGGCCACCACAGGCCGGCGCACCGGCGCATGGGGGAGCGTCCGGCCACCACGCATCCGACGGTGGCCGGCGATGGTCCTGGAAATACCGGAAACGGCGACGGGAATGAGGGTGACGCGCGTGATCCCAACTCATCACTTCGATTCACGACCCGAGCCACCCACCGAATCGAAGCCCTTGACGAGTACTATGAGATGGTGATGACGGTTTTTCCGATTCGTGCTCGGTGGCACGTAAAATAAGGAAGGAAGATTAAGATGAATAGTGACCTATGATGAACAGTAGCTCTGATCGGAATTCTGACGACACCAGTGCGTTCGTATGGTCGTTGGGAGTCCGAATATACCCTCGAAATTTTGGTACGATTCCCCGTTAAAATTTCGTTATTTTAAAGTTTGTCGTTTTATATTCGGATGCTTCCAGTAGTTCCGTATGTAGCGAATTGACATGAAATGAATTGGATGTGTTATAATATGTTAAAACGATGAATGTGATAGAATCCTGGGAGAAACAGAATAAATTAGACTGATTCGACTGATTTAGCGAGTTTCTGGTAAAACAGAATTTCTCGCGCGCGCTATGGTCTAACAACCGTGATAATGAATATGACCTAATTATGATAGTACGAAGATAATTAAATGGTTCTGGATAAATTCGGAGGGTTCGAGACCCTTCCGTAGCGTTTGTAGAAACTTTTCCGCAAGATTTGCCTCAAACGCATAAAACGAGAATCTAAGCTATCTAGCTAGTTGGAATAGTATAGAAAGATATGTATTAGAGTAAATGAGTTTAAGCAGGAGTATCTGATTTGATTTGATTATTCCGGGAAGGTTCAAAGTTTATTATAGAGATGTCTAAAGTCCCGAAAATAGCGGTTCTGACCTTGAGTTGTTATTTGTTTTGACAGATCGGACCAGGATCACGAGTGTCTGCCTAGTCAGGTAAGTATTCTATGTGGTGATCATCTTGAGTTTGTTTGAATTGATTTCTAGGATTTAGGTAAAACCTGGAATTGAAATTAATAATGGAATAGAAGCATTTCAGGATGCTTTAGTAATGACATAGAGCAAGAAATTAAAAACTAGTGGCAAAACTATACAAATGTGTAATTTAGTTAGAAAGCCTAGAATTTGGGAATTCTTGTATTGAAGTGTATACCTGTTACACATGAGATTATATATATGTTTATACATGTTAGTGGCGGATTGATTAATGAAGTGGATGAAGAGTTGATAATTTGGATATATATATATATATATATATATATATATATATATATATATATATATATATATATATATAATATATATATATTTACTGTGAATAGTAACTTTAACTGGGAATGAGGGTTGTAGATACTACACCCTATGGAATGGGATTAGCGATAAATGGAAATGTTTGCAAGTATGATTGAATGCTAAAATGACGAATATGAGCATGTGTGTAGCAAATATGTGATTTGACGTGATTATGTATATTCGATATTTTGAGGAAATTGGCTTAACTAGTATGTATGTTAATATATAAATACATATTATAATGTATGAATTATGAATGTAGACTGAAATGACTTGATATTGTCGAGTACTGGTTACGAATAAGAAAGTATGTGATATATTTATAAACGTGTATGTTGAGATGTATGTGAGAACATGAGATTGCTAGTATTTATGAATGCTCAAAATAGATTATTGATGAAAAGTGTAAACGTACATTTATGTGGTGTTATGAATGAGAAGTAAGAATAGGTGAAAGTAAAGTAGAATGTGTATTCATTATATGTTAAGAAAATATGTAAATATGTATGTTTGAGCATGAATTAGCAAATGTAAATTGAAAATGTAGTACATAGACATGAATATGTATGAGCATGCATACACGAGTGGGCATGAATAGAATGAGGAAATATGAGAATACGAAAAGTTGCATCAGAGCATACATAGAAAGCATACTTGTGTATATGAGCATTATTTTGTGAATGCATGTATATATAGGATTGCATAAACATAAAAAGAATGTTTTCAAAAGTAAAAAGGGATTTCCAGAGTTTTCAAAAGTTCTCAGTAGTTTTCAGAAACTTTTATAAATGATTTTCATTTTTGATATTTATTGGGATTCAGTTAATCCTATAGTTAATCGAAATGGACAGATTTCATATGGATTCGAGATTTGGGATTTGACCCATCCCAGTTGTACAATGTTGGAATTGACGGATATCACATGGATTCGGGATTTGGGATTTGACCCATCTCAGTTGTACACTAATTGGAATTGACGGATTTGACACATGTGCACATGTGGAGGACTGATGGGACGCTCCTAGATCCTTAGCTCTCAGATGGTACATTCCTGGGCGGAGATGCGCCTACGGGCGGAGATGCGCCTTCGGGCGGAGATACGCCTTCGGACGGAGATGCACCTACAGGCGGAGATACGCCTTCGGACGGAGATGCACCTACAGGCGGAGATGCACCTACGGGCGGAGATGCACCTACAGACGGAGATTTGGTTTTCAGAAAAAAGATTTCAGAGTTCAGTTTGGTTTTCAGAAAAAGGATTTCAGGTTTCGATTTGGTTTTCAGAAAAAGGATTTCAGATTTCAGTTTGGTTTTCAGAAAAAGGATTTCAGATTTCAGTTTTCAGAAAAGAACTTAGAAAGATGGTTTTAGAAAAAAGGTACAAGAAAAAGAAAGATTTTCAGAATGAGTTTTCAGAAAGCAGATTTTTAGTAAAAGAGTTTTCTAGAACAGGAAAACGAAAGAAATTTCAAATATGAGTTTTCCGAAAATGATTTTTTTTTTAAGAATGTTTTCTAAATGGAATGTATTATGAAAAATTGTGAGTTTTCTAAAAAGAAATAAACTTTCCAAGCAAAGTGAAGTTATAAGATGTTAATATGAATTAAAGCTTTTTAAAATTCGTGTGATTCATGCATATGATGTTTGAGCACGATGATATTGTTACCTATGTGTGTGCATATTATTGACGATTGTATGTTGCATGGTAGAGGTGCTGGATAGGATCCGTTCGGATGGAATTCATCCCATACCTATTCTAAAATAGGTAATGGGTTTTGTACGAGAATTGTTTACACAAACCAGCACTAGTGCATACACATGATGATGAGATGCATATTTGTTGTATATATAATTAATATGGATTGTCTATGATGAATCGATGATATGTTAAATAGAATGGTAGGAAGACAACTTTGATAATTCACCTAAGCTTGAGATAGCAAAGTAAAAGAAAGATAAGAAGATAAGAAAATGATATGTATATTTATGTGAACACTGCTATATGATATGCCGTGAATGATATATATGTGACATCATGAATATGTTAATTATGCTAGATAGAGGTAAAAGTTATAAGTAAGAATAAAGGTGAATGATTGTTGGTTATTGAATTATTCAAGTTAGAGAAGAACTACATGTTGTAACTTATATGATTAAAAATAAAGGAAATGATTAAAAGAATAAAATGGAGTATTGTTTGACGTGTGTTGTGAATTAAAACGATTTGTATACGAAGTGAAAGTTATATATATATATATATATAAGTGACTTGTACATGCGACTTCAAATAATTGATATATGATTTATGTTATGACGATATGAGATATATAAGTGATTGTACGGATGATTCGATGATATGTTAAGATTGATATAAATATGTATGCAATGATTTCAAATGAAGAAGCTATGGCACACGTCACTAGAAAACAGAAAGAGATGAGTGTATGAATGCTCACATTAAAAGAATATAAGAAAATAAATGTTTGGTTATATATATATATATATATATATATATATATATATATATATATATATATATATATATATATAAGTGACTTGTACATGCGACTTCAAATAATTGATATATGATTTATGTGATGACGATATGAGATATATAAGTGATTGTACGGATGATTCGATGATATATTAAGATTGATATAAATATGTATGCAATGATTTCAAATGAAGAAGCTATGAAGCACGTCACTAGAAAACAGAAAGAGATGAGTGTATGAATGCTCACATTAAAAGAATATAAGAAAATAAATGTTTGGTAATTAGCTAGGAAACAGACAGTATGAACAGTTGGTAATTTAGAGAATGTGTGAACCACTTAGAAATCCCAGGAATAATATGTAAACTGGAATTCAAACATTGCTTGTGTATGATGCTCAAGGTAGGAGAATAGTTACTTACTGAGTCTTATGACTCACTATACTACAGTGTTTAAGTTTTGCCGGTATTCCAAAAAAAAAAAAATAATATTATAATTATAATGTGATTTACTTTGTGATTTCTTAAACTTAATTAAGTTGTGGTTAAAAATGTAAAATAATAATCACCAATGATGTATGATCCAGTGAATAAATTTACTTACAAGGCTGAAATTATCGTATAACACATTTCATATGTGTTACTTATTGTGAGAAACAATGCCATATGGGGTTATATGATAAATTCATAACTTTAACATTAATCATGACATGAAGTTGGCCTTGGTGTTAATGTTTTGACATGAAGTGTCTTAGATTTAGCACTTGTTTGTGAAGTTTTGAGTTTGAATTCAGATAATGCATTTCTTTTAAAGATCTGAGATAGTCGGAGATTTTATCTACCTTGTTTAAGCCTTGATCTGGTGATTTGACGGTAAAATTTCCAATGTTTCCAAAAAAAAAAATTAACATGAAGTTGATTTTGGTGCATTGGCGCCTCATCGATGCAACAGTGAACAAGCCTCATCATCATCTTCAGGCCAAGCTGAGGTATTATCAAATATTGGACTTTTCATGGGAGAAAAAGAGGAGAAATAATTTCTTAATTTAATTAGAATTCTCATGAATGTTGAGTGAGTGACGCGATCTTTGTTAATAATACCTCAACCCATCATCCAATATCAAGTCATAAGAGCCATCAGCATACTATCTCTTTGCTCTCAGGTAGCTATACTCAATTGGATGTCATCAGCTCATTATTGATCTCCTAAAAGACAACCTTCAAAAACACATCTATGGAAAATAAGCCATTACTATATAATACTACCCATGGGCAAATCATTTTTTAATAAATCTGATTGATCACATACCCGGAGATATGTGATACCCTGAATATGATAAATGTCAATAATAAGTAACAACTATATACCCAGGAGGGGGATGAATTGGGTTATGCCCTAATAATGGGAAATAAAAATTTTTGCCGATTTTACACTACACAACTTGTAGTTTTACCAATTAAATTTAGTTTAATTTTCTCTAACGCTACATAATGCTTAATTACAAGTTCCTAATTAATATACAATACAAAATAAACTTGCGATAATATAAAAGAGTTTAGGTATAGAGAAAATAACACTGTGATTTATAGTGGTTCGGCTAACAATGCCTACGTCCACCCCCCAAGCCGCGCTTGAAGATCCCACTAAGTTGAGTTAACAACTTACAACGAATTTTCTGTGGCTCACCCGCAACCAAGAGTTTTACATACTAGGTTTACTCTAAACCTCTTACAATGAGTTTTAGATATATGTTCACTCAAAATCCTTTATAATGACCCTTTTGAGTATACTCATTCACAAATGGATTTTACAACCTCAAGTGTTTGATAAAAAGATTTATGAAATACACTAGGACACTCACAAAAATAATGAAGATTCAAGATGTGAGTTGATTACCCAAGTGCTCTAATCTCACTACTTATAATATGAAGGTGTAGTGTGTGAGCTTGATTAATAAGAGTGTATGATTATAAAGGTTTAGTAAACTCTCTATTTTTGCCTTAAAATAAATTGTATGAAGGTTATTGTGTGTGACAAAAATGAATTTGGGGCTTTATTTATAGTGAAAATAAAATATGCTCCAACAGATCTGTTTCAGACCAGTATGCCGATCTTCAGACACCGTTATGCTGCTCTAGCAGGGCAACAGCTATATGATAGTTTAAATATATCTGTTAGACCGGTATGGTCCTTGTCGGTTTCAGTAAGCATGTATATCAAATAGCCTTACCAGTATGAAAATCGGTATGATGGCCTGTATGGCTTGTGCTGGTTCCAGTTAGTATGCAATCCACAGATAGACCGATATGGTATACTGGTATGTGTTATGCCGTTTCCAATGGCTATGCAAAACAGAGTTGTACCGGTGTTGTGATCGATATGTAACCGGTATTCAGTGTGCCGGTTCCAGAGAGCTTACAAACAAAGCGGGTCTACCGGTATAGGACAGGTGTGCCAGTCTCAGTATCAAAATACAAGATATGAAGTTTTAAAGCATTTTACATATGACCCTAATGCATCTATATGAATGTGTATGTGTCATATGAGCTTAGGTACTTAAGTAAATAATTTACAATACAAATAGAGCCATAAACTAAGACAATATAAGATTTTCTTCATGTTTGTGCTTGTATTCACATTCACCGCTCTTCACCACCAATATACTTCGATATTTTTTATAATGTCTCGCTAATGCGCGTCGAAAACTTCAAGTGTTGACGTCATCAAAATCCACATGCGACTATGTCGCTAATAAGATGTGCCCATGGAAAATATGATTCTACATCTTCCCATTATTTAGACAGATATGTTATTATGAACCCACCAAACCCGTTTATATAATAATCTTATGAGTAACTTGCCCTTAAAAAAATGGCAATACACATTTAGAGCCCATAAGATTATATATACTCATTTAGTTGTAGGATCCTAAGATTTTCACAACCGCAACAGAGATATATCACCCTCCAGCCTCCCATTAATATACACAAAATACATTTATTTATATCTATAATTAATAAAATAAGAATAGGGAGGACATCAGTGGCGGAAGGAAAGAAAGGCCAATGGGGGCAACACCAAATTTTTTTTAAGCCCATTAAGAATTTTAAATAAAAAAAAAATTAGTCATATCCACCAAAAAAAATTTAAGCCCATTAAGAATTCTAAATTAAAAAAAAAAATCAGCCATACAAATTCCACTGTTAACCTAACCTGTGCATCCTTCTCTCTCCCTTCATCACTGATCTTCTTCAGCTTCTTTTTCTGATCAGCTTTTCAGGTAAGTGGTAACTATCATTTTGAATTTTGATTCTTGCTTTCTTTTATTTAAAATTGTTAAGCTTGGAAGAATGGTGCCAAATTAATCACATACGATGATGCCATATTGTCATTCGATTCCACTTATATGGCTTTTAATTTTATCACAAAACACAGTAAAAAAATGATTATGCATGTTTGACTGTTCTGTTCATTCTTTGATTTCATTCGCATTATGGGATTTCTCACAAGCTCATCTCTTCTCTCTTGTTCCTACTTGTTTGCCAACAGTTTGCAATTTATTATTATTATTTTTTATGTATATTATTATTAAATTTTATAATTAGTTAATTCTGAGAAATATGAAATTTAAACTTGTAAAATCGGTGGCTTTTGGGAAAAAATCATATAAGTCGAAATAAACAAATTTAAAATTCTTGATGAGTATATTTAGGTGTTGAAATTCTTGTTTGGAAGGCCTGCTACTTTTCAAATTCTTGTTGAAATTCATTTTTTCTCTAAGAGACTACAAATTCAATTTTGAAACAGTTATGGAGAAATATTTTAAGAAAGTCCCAAAACTTTCATCATCAACCGATGATCGTTTAAAGGAAGAACTTTCAAATTCTTCAAATAAATTACAAAGAAGTTATGATTGTTCAAAAGAAAAAGTGTCTTCTTTGAAAAGAATTATTGATGTTTCCAAAAAAAAATGATGTAGAAATTATTTTGTCAAATCTTCCTATGGATCCCGGTCTTCGACCTCGAATTTTAGATTACCATCCAAATATTCAAGATCAAGTTCGAAGAGCATATCTATGCAAGGGTCATTGTCAACCAAGAAATTATGATTTTCCTACTAGAAAATTTGGAAGTATGAGAGAAAATTTGTGAAGTCTTGGTATGATGATCATAGTAATTGGTTGGAATATAGCATTCGCAAAAGGCATTATATTGTCTTTATTGCTATCTTTTCAAATCGGAAAATTGTGACCAAGAAGGAGGTGAAACTTTGTTGGTGATGGCTTTAGGAATTGGAAGAAGAAAGAAAGATTAATGATGCATGTTGGAGGTTCTAAAAGTGATCATAACTATGCAATGCTTAAACGTGATGCATTGTTAAGACAAAACCAACACATCCAAACTTTCTTTGATAAGCATTCGGATCAAGATCGATGTGCATACCGTATAAGGTTGAATGCAACAGTTGAGTGTGTTCATTTCCTTTTGCAACAAGGACTTGCTCTCATGGGCAAGATGAATCAAATAATTCAACTAATCGAGGTAATTTTCTTGAGCTTTTGAAGTTTCTAGCTAGACACAATGATGATGTTAGAGCCGTAACTTTCCATAATGCTCCACAAAATGACTTGTTGACATCACCGAATATACAAAAAAAATTATGCATGTCGCTTCAATGGAAACAACAAATATCATTCTTCAAGATATGGGTTTAGCATTCTTTTAAGTTTTAATTGATGAATCTCGTGATGTATCAACAAAAGAGCAATTGGCTATTGTTTTACGGTATGTGAACAAAAAATGGGCATGTAGTTGAATATTTCATTGGTATTGAGCATGTTACTAGTACCACCGCTTTGTCTCTGTGGAGGCTAATTTCGGTCGAGGTCCACAATCGAGAATGAGATGAGGGGCAGAAGCGAACCTGCAAAATAAGAGTAGAGCGAAAGAGGAGGTTACTGCCCACCGGTATGGTGGAAGCCGTAGGCACTCCGACGCTCAAGTTAGCCAAAATATGAATAAGTCGAAGGTGAATGGATTAAGGTCTTATGATACCTCAACCACTGATTGATTGCCGTAAAGGGGGAGTATTGTGTTTTATCAGATGATAGGAGTAGTATCAAGATGCCTATCTATTCCTCTACTTCTCTCTTTTATAGGTTCCCTAATGTGGAGTCTCTCTTCTGCCGGTTGGAGTAGTTGTAACTGGTGACTTAATTCTGATGATTTATGTATGGCAACTGACGATTCGTTTGTCTATCTTTTGAAACTGTCGACTTTATGATGTTTATGAATTCTTATTCTTCTCTTGATTTGGTAACTGGTGTCCGTTGGCTCCCTTGATGTTGATGGGCTTGGGCCTATGAGACCTTTTTGTCTGATATCTTTGCCCATGATCTGGACTCACCAATAGGCTCCAGGTTTGGTGGTTTGGCCATGGGTAAATTTCGATTCTATCATTGGACCCAAATTTGGCCCGTACAATCTCTGAATGAAGCAATTGACAACTTATTTTCTAACATGGATTGAATATTTCTTTACGTGGGCAAGGATATGATGGGGCTAGTAATATGCAAGGTGAATTGAATGATCTCAAGAAACTTATTTTTAAAGAGAATGGATGTGCTTATTATGTTCATTGTTTTGCTCACCAACTTCAATTAGCTTTTATGGCCGTGGCAAAAAATAATATTGAAGTTCAATCTTTCTTCAATATAATTGCTAATGTGGTGAATGTTCTTGGAGGCTCATGCAAGCGTCGCGATGTTCTTAGAGAGAAACAAGCTTTAGCAATTGTTAAGGCAATTTCTAATGACGAAATTTCAAGTGGGCAAGGGCAAAATCAAGAGACTAACTTGAAGCGGTTTGGTGATATACGTTGGGGTTCACACTATGGCACTTTACTTAGTATCATTACCATGTTTCAATCCATAATTGATGTCCTTAAGATGATTGTCGAAGATGTAGTAACTTGTGAACAACGATGTGAGGCAAGTAATCTTTTAGATTCAATGCAATCATTTGAATATATATTTGGCTTATATTTGATGAAAAGTATATTATCATTGAGAAATGAATTGTCATTAGCATTGCAAAGAAAAGATCAAGATATTGTGAATGCCATGAAGCTAGTTAGATTGTGTAAAGATAACTTGCAAATGATGAGGGAGAGTGGATGAGATTATTTATTAGTCAAGTTGTCTCTTTTTGTGATACATATAACATTGATGTGCTTAATGTGGATGATATATTTATTACTCGAGGTCGTTCAAGGAGTAAAGCTAAAAAAACTACAACTTGCATCATTATGGATATGCGTTCTAGTATTGAGTTTTCGAAATTGAATGAGATTGGTGATCTTGCAGCAATGTTGTTTCAAACTAAAAAAGATAAGGTATATCCACTAGTTTACTTACTTTTAACATTAGTTTTAACTTTACCTGTTGTCACTGCCACTGTAGAGAGAGTATTTTCAGCTATGAATATTGTGAAGACTAGACTACGCAACATGATGGGAGATCAATGAATGAATGATAATTTAGTTACATATATAGAAAAATATATATTTATGAGCATTGATAATGAAATTATCATTCAAAGTTTTCAAAATATGAAACCACGTCGTGGACAATTATAATATGTAAAATATTCACATATCAATATAGATATAAATATTATATATATATATTTATTTATATTTATTTTTCATAACTTTACCCCACTCATCTGATTTCATGGATATGCCACTGGAGGGCATAGTTTACCATTGTGCTTAGCAGAGTTTAAAAGAGGATAAATAATGTGACCGACCCGCATTGAAAATTATTGACCGAAGAAAGAGAGATCACGTCGATGAATGGAAACTGTAATCGGATTCGGACGCGTGTAGGTAGCGCTTGAAGACTGTCACTGTGGCGATAGTGGCATAATGTGGTAAAGGCGTGTATTAAACGCGCCGATAAAAAGCTATTGGACATTATTTTTGAAGCCCAAATCTATTAATGCGTCAAATAAGCCCAATGGATCTGAATATTATATCGTTGCTGTTCAAAGCATACCCACATATTTTTCATCTTAAATGTTGAGATGACAATCCGTTCGTTAAATACTCGGTTTTCTAACTTGTGAAATTATTTATTAGTCAATCTCAATCCCGTCGTTTGCAATTTCTTCATCCGTAATTCCCGTAAATATTTCATTTTCCAGTAGCATTTTCATTACATGGCTTTAGTAAAATCCTCCTAAAATCTAATTTCTTCTCTCATTTAAGGTATTAGAAAATCCATAATTTCTTACTGTCGTTTAATTAGAAATCAACCATTAACGTTGATAATTCACTCTTTTGTCACGCCCAAGACACAATTTTTAGAGAAAACAACAGTTTTATTGAAAATTTTAACTTAAGGTCCAGAAAAATCTTGAGCTACATTTCTTCAAATCCAACTATAATATATAAGCCCTAATTATATCCGAAATTGGTCCATATTAAATGGGAATTTCGGATTGTTGTTTTCACACAAGCCCTATGTAGTCCAAGGGCAGTGTATTTATGACTGAAATTTGTGGTCCAATCTCTCTAAACCTATGACGCATTCGTGAACTGTGAGTGTAATAAAAGGTCCTACCACATTGGCCTTCAAACATATTCAAGTTTAAGGGCCCTTACCCTATAACTTTCGGGGTCCCCTCCCCCCCTTAATAACTACCATAATTGAGGGTGTCTTCCCATCCCCGTGCTTGCCCAATAGGAACACGACATGTTTTTGGAATTTCATCAGGCTTGTCCTTCGATGTGACCATTGACCAAATGGGGCCCTTTGCTTTGACATTTTTGTCCTCTTTGAACGTGGGCCGGGTCCACACTTGTTTGTGGGATTGCCGGCTTGTTAGATATGGGCCCACCGTAAAATTATTTTTTTCTGAGTTTCTTACCGAAATGAATAAAATAAATAAGTCAAAATTTGTGTCATTAATAGAATGTTTACTTACTCGTAATTAGATGTAATCGTACTTTTAACTCTATTAATATGTTTTATTTTGTCTCATAATTGAAAATGAATGGTTAATAAATTTTTTAAAAAATGCTTATTGTTACAACTATATCTTCTACAAAAACAAAATAATCAAGTAAACATTTTTGGAAGAAATATATGCATGTTTATTATAATATTATTATTAAATAGGGATAAAATTGTAAAAAATCACTCTCTTTCACCATTTATAAACATGCCTGGGCCAATTTCATCATATTTGTAAATGAAGTTTGAATAATCTTTGCAATTGGAGTTTCATCAATCATAGGACCACTCTAAGAAAATTGTTGGCCCAATCAAGTAATTCTTTGACAGAATCGAGATTTTGACGAGGATAAATGGCAGAGAGTGAGTTTCTTGTTTCTAAAGGCTAGTCAATATTTTACGCTCGTTCATATCAATTACAGATGTTACAGTTGAAATACTTACATTATATATGGAAACGGAACTTCTTTTTTTTAGCTTAATTTAATTTTGTCCTCGAGAAGTATGATTTGGTGGTGTAAAGTTCGAAATCTCACATTTAAGTCCAGGGTTTGAATTCAGGTAATGCGTTTCTTGTAACTATTTGAGACAACCGAAGATTTTACATACTCCGCTTAAGCTCGAAATGGATAGTTTAACGGCGGGATTTCCAACAACGATTTAGTGGATTAAAATAGTTTCCCAACACTGCATTCCAATCAAAAATAATTTACCAAAACAAAAGTGATATTAATCACTTCTTTTCTGTTTGACCAACACAAAAGCCAAGGAAAAGCAAATCCAGTTTAAGATTTTGACAAGTCATGGAAAATGCCTATTAAGATTTTAATCATTAAAGAGATAAGTAGATAAGGATTCGAAGTATGACTAATGAGACTGAGAGTATCTTTACTTTTTCTTATGTGCCCTAACGGGTATTATGGGCCATCCCATTACTAATTTATAGGAATAATACTTATTTGAGGGCCCTTTTAGGCATGCCAAGCTTCAATTCTAATCATTAATGTTTCAATCTTAATCTTTTTTGGAGTTGATGTTTCTTTAATTATCTAGAAAGTGCATTAAAAGAAGTTTTCATATGAAAGCTAAGTTTTTTTTTTACTATCATTAAAGGGGGGTTATGATAAATAAAAGAGAGGGAAAATGAAAGAAATTATAAGGGTGGACCCGAATAAAAATAGATTTTTTTTTTGAATCGTTGGAAATTTCACCGTTAAATCATTCTTTCCGGGTTTAAACAGAGAAGGTAAAACCCCCGGGTATTCCAGATTCTGACAGGAAACTTATTTTCTAGATTTGAACTCATGAACTCAAAATAGATGTTTTAAAGAAATTATGAGATGTTTTTTCTATTTTTTTTTTAAATGTTAATTTTAAAATATGAAAAAATAAAATGAAGAAAACCAATTTCTCTGCAAGTATATATATGGAATCCATTGTGGGTGCCAACTAATTTAATCAGTAAAATCTTGTGAGTTTGAATCATTGTGACATGGACGAGAGGTGATTCAAATACTAGTTGTGTTATGTTTTTACAAAAATAAATAAATAAATAAATATATCTATCTATATATATATATATATATATATATATATATAATTGATTAAATTTTGTGGATGATTTTTCTTTTTATAAACCGAAAGTTTAGCCTAATGATGAGCTCGTGTTTCACAAATTGGAGTCCATACATCATACATGCACTCAAAATAAAATTCCATCTCCTCAATGAAGATATATATATATACTAGTTTTTGCCCGTGTCTACGGCACGGTACTACAGAATTAAATATTTTTATTTTTTAATTAAAAGATGCACGTGCCTACGGCATGACACGGTGTTACAAAATTAAATGATTTTATTTTTTAATTAAATGATGCTCGTGCCTACGGCACGGTGTTACAGTATTTGGCCCGTGCCTGCGGCACGGTGTTACAGAATTAAATGATTTTATTTTAACTTTCTATTTTTTAATTTGAAAATTTTGACATTTTCCATCAATCAATTCACTCTCTTTCCTCCAATTACCAATGAAATGATCCGAGCCGTTAATTAAGTCACATAAAGAGAGCCGTTGGATGCACTCTCTTTCCTACAACATCATTCTCCTTTATTATATAGATATATACATGTCGCAAATTTTGCAGCGGAATGGAAGTTTTGACTTAAAGTTTTAAGATTCACAATAAATATATGTATATAAATTAATGTTTTAAAATTTGGTCTTATCAACCCGAAGGGTTGCCTTAGTGGTAAAGTCTTTAGGCTTTAGTGGTTTGCTCTCTTTTAGGTTCAAGGTTCGAATCGCATTAAATGCATTTCCTTGCGGCCATGCCCCATGGTGTGAAAAGCCAACGACTTACCCTGATCTGTGTTGGGAAACTTTTGAGGGCACGGAGCATAGGTCCCGAGTATTAGTCGAGGTGCGCGTAAGCTGACCCGTACACCCCGGTTATCCAAAAAAAAAAATTGGTCTGATCCATTGACATGAAATGGAAAACAATAAATTATTTGTAAATTACATGAAAAAAAAACTAATTGTGTCCCTGAGAAACGTGACTTGATGATATATGACTTAGGATCGCATATTGAAATTTTTGGTTCGAATCTAGAGAATGTGTTTCTTATAAGAGCCTGAGACATTCGCAGGTTTTATCTGTTTTTCTTAAACTTGGAATGAATGATTTGGCGACAACCATTCAAAAAAATTAATACTAATTGTACTTTTAATTGCGAAAGATGTATTGAGAAAAATGAAACCATGTGTAGTTCTTGAGGTTTTAGTCAGCCACAACACAATGTGTCTAGCTTGCCATTTCCAAAAGCTGACTACTTATTCTTTTCATTTACTATATATATATATATATTTATTTTATAATAAAAAACATTTTTAGAATTTGGATATAATACTATATTATGGTGTTTTAAATTTTTTTTTTTTATTTTCTACCAGTTTAAATTTTTTTTTTTTAATTTTCTACTACTCATATGTTAATATAATGAATTATTCCTATTCATTGAATGCTAATTACAATTTATAAAAAAATTGAGTTTTGCACAAAATTCAATTTAACATTGAACAAATTAATACTCTTCTTGTACGTTGCTTATTTTAATATTCAGGCATTATGATTTCCATAGATTTCCTTCTTTTTTTGCAAAAAAAAAAAAATTGAATGGTCAGATCCGTGATTACACATTGACACAGTCCGTTAAGTAAATTCAGTTTCGTTTTCGATTTTGAGTGAAATCGATAAGGAAAAAAAAAATTGATTCATAATATTTTAAAATTGAAATATATTCAATTAGATATGATATTTTATTTATTGATTTACAATCGGTTTTGATCCGATTTCAGATTACACTATTTTTCATTTATTCAATATGTTTTTTGTTTCATTTAAAAAAAAAATTAATAATTAATATTAAGTAATAAATAATACTCAAAATTGTAGCAATAATATGTTTACTATAATGTTTACATTTGTTCAATATAAAAGTAAAATAATTAACAAATTAATTTTGCAATGATCACCTAAGGAAGTAAGAGATAATAAGATCAAATCCTAAAGAATACGTTTAATTAAGGGTTTTGATGAGGTGGATGTATATTCTTTAAATAAGAGACATGAACTTTTTTGAAATCGTTTTCAAAATAAGATTTCAATTCCCACCATACTAGTATCGGAGCCGAATAAAAAAATATATTCGTTAGTTTTAGAACCGAAATAGATTCGTAAGAAATAAAAAAAATCTATCAGTTTCGGAGTGTACAAAACCGCTCTCACCCCTATTGCCAAGAAGAAGAAAAGAACCAGCTGTAAATTGTCATTGACACAAATACCCCAACAAGGACTCACTAATTATTCCACAGCTATTTCAATTTTTGCTGTGAAAAATTGACAGCGACCAAGTGTCCTTTTATTTTTACTACTAATATTTATGAATAATAACATATTTACTCACATTTTTTTTCACATTTATTTTAACTCTCACAGTAATTATAGTAAAAAAATTGAGATAAATATAAATAAAAATATAAGTGATTTCATCATTTTTGAATATTTATTACCCACTGATTTTAATTTTATTCTCTCTCTCCCACGTTAGGCCATCTTCTTCAACGTACTGAGGACTGAGCTGACATTTTTTAATTAAAAAAAGTTATATTGAACCTCCATTATTACATTAAAATAATTGAAAATTGATTAAATATTAAAATTAAATAATAATTTACTGTCAGCAAAGAACACCAGATCCACAGAACTTTTGCTGCAATGGCTGAATGGAATCTCAAGAAGAAACCCATCAACTTCAAGATTAAATACAAACAAAAAAACCCAGAAAAATTAATTAATCTAAACCCATAAAAGCGATCCAAAATTTGATTGATTTAACCCCCACATCATTCATTACACTAGTAAGTAGTAATAGCAAGAACTATGAAGCTTCAGAGCCCCAAAAAATCTAAATTAAAAAGCAAAAAATTAACTCTTATGTACATGTGTGTAATTTAATCTACCCAAAAAAGATCTCAAAGCCAAAAAAAAAAGGGAGAAAATTTGGATTCTTCTATTTTAAGAATCATTGTAATCACGCCAGCAGATGAGCATGGTGACGCAGCGCCTCATGATGTAGAAACGAGCTCTCTGTTCTTTGACTAATCTGGCGCACTTTCTAGAAAACGAACACCTTCTGTGTGTAGAAGAAGCACTTTTGATAAAAGCAGAAGTTGTTGTGGAAGAGGAGCGGCTTCTCGATGACTCGTCACAGTAAAACTGAGCACTGTGAGTGAGAGTAGCAGCCATAGGAATAATGAATGGATTATATGAAAATGTGATAAGCACTTTTGGGAAAATCACTTCTTGCAAAAAGAGCTGAGCAAAAGCAGAAGCAAACACCGTGGGTTTCGGTTTTTAGTATGAAGTAGCGAGAGTTGCTTGTATTTATATTGAAGATTAAATCATCTGGGGGGCTCGGCCCTTATCCTTGAGAAGCCCACCAAAATAATATATATGTATTCTAAGCAACATTGTTTGTTTGATAGTTGATTGGGATAAATTTTGGGGGTGCTTGTAATAATTATCTCCTGGTTAAGCAATCCTGATGTACAGGGGATTAAATTCAGGGGCCATGAATCAAATTTTGTCAGAAATGTGACAAAATCAAATTTGCAACTTGTTGATGGGGTTTATGTGACAATGGTATTTATACAGTTCGGCGAGGGCGTAGAAGGAATTTTCCTCATCCGGATGACCCATGCTTAGAGTTTACTTGTTGCTCTTCGATCTGGCATGGGGCTCGGGTCTAGTTTTTCGAGTATGACGGACTAGGTGATATTTTGTGGCGTAGATTTCAGAGGCTGACAACTTAAGAGCCGAGGCCGACCACATATGATTGAGAGCTCGTTTTGATTTGGCCTTATCCCCTGGAACCAGCGGACGAGCTCGGACATTTCGGGTCAGGGCAGAAACAGTTTGAGAAGGTCGGTAGATCACTTGGCTGACCTTTTGAAGACCGACGCATGATCATAGTTGTTGGATTTTTCCCTTCAAAACGTGTTATTATTCAAAAACACTTTACAGGCTGGCACCATTATTGTTGCGTGCGACAGTGGAGAAAACAGAGTGATGTGACAGGCCGTCAGACGACAGGTTTGTTTTCGGTGAAAACAATCTTGGGGCAGAGAGCCCGTCAATCAGTTGGAGACCACGCGGGAAACGTCATAATGATGAGGAACAGTGTTGTAATTCCTGAGTATATAAAGGAAAGTTAGATTCATATGTAGGGAAGAGCGAAAAACTTGTAATAAAAAGAGAATGAACACCACTTGTAAAAGTCGATAAACTGCTCGGTCTCACTTAAACCTCTTTTAAAACAGGTCGGCCGAGTTAGTTCTGGTAATAAAACACTCCCCACCATTTTGTGCCCGTGGACGTAGGCTGGACTTACTCCATAGAACCATGTTAAAACTCTCTTGTCAACTTGTGTGTTTTTCTCGCCTTTTACTACATTTGCCTCTTCTCATAACCAAACAAATTCAAGGTTGAGGGAAGGTTGTCTCGAGAGGGTTATCCCCGAAACTACCCTGGAATGAAAATCATCCGTCAACACAACTTGTTCGACAGCATGTGATGTGATTTCTCTCTGTACTTTAATTTTCAGTTGCAAACACCATATATTAGCTTTGTGTTATTTATAAAAGTGATAAAAGCTTTTCTTTTTGCCTTTTAGCCCTTCTCTATTAAGAGTGTCAAAACAAATCAACGAATCGGTAAAATTTCCCTCAAAATTAACCCAGGGGCTTCAGCTGGTGGTCATGGCCATGGGCCGATTTCGGCCCGCCCGAATCGGCTTAAACCAGAATCGGAACTGTCTATTGACGGTTCGGGTTCTGTTCAAAAAAGGTTAGAGCCGTGCCGGTTCCAATCAGTTCCAAATCGGTGGTTTCAGTTCGGAACCGCCCAATTTTTTAAAAAATAATTTTTTTTACAATAATTGAAGATGGATATATTTTAATGATTTTACAAATATAAGTTATATTTTTAACTAAGTTGTAATTTATAAATATTATAAATTATTAGTATAAATTATATTTTAGTTATACTTTGTTAATATTAAAAAATATATATAATTTTTAATTTAAGTTAATAAAAAAATAAATTATTCCAGTTAATAAATATTAAAAAATTGGTTCGAATCGTCCGGAACCATCTAAAATCGTTCCAAACCGTTTGAAAAATCAGAACCGGAACCAGACTTGGAGCTGTGACCGAACCGAGGTCAGAACCGGAACCAGCGGTTCACTGAACCGTTTCTGAACCTTTAAATGATGGTTTGGTTCAGGTTTAAGAATTTCTTGAATCAGAACCAGCGATTCAGTAGCCGAAATCAGCGGTTCCTGAACCGTGGTCATGACTATTAGTAGGCGCTCATTGCCTTGAGAGGATTTCTCCTTTTATTTTTATTTTTTATTATATGTAATTTTTTTAATCTAGTATTATTTAATTTTAATTTCATTTAAAAAAAATCTTCCTAAGTTTCTTATTATTTATACCACACACAAATATGCACAAGTAATTAAATATTTTAAAACTAATTTTTTTCTCTATATATTTATTTAATCAAATACAATATATTTCATTTCCTAACAACACACGACTCAAGTGTGCTCACTCAGTTCCCATTTATTTTGAGTGAACTTCACAATAGGCGTCATGGATGGAAATGGGTGCCCATTTGGCTATTCATCTATTTTTTTATATTATTTATTGACTGGTGATTTTCGTCACAGGGACAGTTTTGAGATAACTCTCCTGAGACAATTCTCATTCAAGCTTAAATTTGTTTGGTTATGGGAGGCCAAAAACAAATAAAGCGAAAGGCAAGAAGAACACAAAAATCGATAAAGAGTGTTTAACGTGGTTCGGCGGAGCAAGTCCAGCCTACGTCCACAGGCATAAAGTGGGGGGGTTACTTTTTATTGCCAAAACCAGCTCGGCCAAGCCGTTTTCAAGGATGGTCTAATTAAAACCGAGCTGTTTTCTTACGGTGTTTACAAGTAGTGTTTTTTACGAGACTTCTTTCAACCACCACCTAACCTATACAAATGAGACTATCCTCCCTTTATATACTAAGATAAGAAGAATATTGTTCCCATATTTTTGTGACGCCAGCACTGCAGATTTCCGGTGATTTGACAAGCTCTCTTCCTCATCTGCCATTGCCGAAAGCAAAGCCTACCCTCTGATTCACTGTCACATCATTCTGCTTTCTCCACTGCCACATGTAATATACTGCAGCCAGCCTGTAAAGTGCTCCCAAACGGTGATACACATCAAAAGAAGAAAAAATCCAAACTGCCATACTCACATACCGGTCGTCAAGTGGTCGGCCAGATGATATGCCGAACTACCCAAACTACTCCCGACCTGATCCGGAATACCCGAGCCATCCTTCACGGAGAATGAGGTGAAGCAGAACTAAACCGGGCTACCGGGTTACTATGGTCGGTCTCGACTCTAATGTTGTCGGCCTTTGAGAACTGAATCATGTTGTGTCCTCTGGGTCGGTCGAATTTGGTAAACCGGGCCCAAACACTATGATTGGCCGAGGAATAACCAATACTCTTAGAACGTTCGTCCTTCCAAAAGGGGAAAAGTTCATCTCTGCCCTCGCCGCACAATACAAAATACTTGTCACAAAAAACACAATCAACATTATTAAATGTAAGTTTTTTAATCAAATGTCGTATTATTTCAATTTGATTTAATAATTTTATAAAAAATTTATCCTAAGTTTCTTATAATTATATCACTCATTACATTGTATTCGATTAAATGAATGTTTGGGAAAAAAATATTTTTAAAATATTTAATTATTTGTGCATATGTGGTATAAATAATAAGAAAGTTATGATGAGTTTTTTAAATAAAATTATTAAATTAAATTAAAATTAAATAACACTAAATTAAAAAATTTACTTATAATAAAAAATTAAGTGAATTGATATTAAATAACACTATTAAAAAATTAAAAACAAAAATGGGCGTCCATTTACTTGAATTGGTGCCCTTGCTTGCGCCCACTCTTACAGCAAGCAAGCAGCAACTTGCTTTGAGCTCAGATGCTCTTTTGTTTTTTGTTTTTTGTTTTTTGATTAAATTAGGGATAATTTTATCTATTTATATATTTATTAATTGTTTAAAATATTTCATGAAAATGTGGTTAATTTTATATTTAACCAAATCAAATATGTCTTTATAAATTTCCCAAGTTTTATCTTCTTCGGTTGGCAATATAGAATTTTATTATATATTCTCACACGTTATTTGCGTGTTAGTTTACGATATTAATCCTATCACTGTCTAAACAAATAAATTAATTAATAAATAGGAGGTTATATATATATATTTTGAAACACTAATGAGTTTTCTGTTAAATTTCTAAAAAGTTGAGGGTCTAACATTCATTTTCTCTTAAAGTAAATCAAACTTGATTTTGACAACTCATAACTAAAATAAATGTTGGACTATTACAAGCCGTGTGGCTTGCTCTAACTTTAACCTGAATTTTTTTAAAATATCCAGTATAAATTTAAAAAAAATTATAATTAATTTATTGATGAGACATTTAATTTCTTCTATTTAAAATAATATTTATCCATTATTTTTTATAAAAATCAAATTGAGTTTTTATTGAATCAAAATTTTGACTATTCTATTGATTATAAGGCTATTAAATTAAAATTTGAATTATAAAATTGTCTTTTCAATTCGGAAGTCATGTATATATCTAAAAAAAATGAACAGTTCAAAGAGACAATACATGAACCTCACCGACCACTGCATTCAAAACTCCACACGAAAAGAAAATCTTGAAAACGTGTTGACGTTGTTTTCATAATCGACTTACTTTCACTTCATCTGTTGTGTAAATTTGGAAGGGGCAATATAGGCATATATATATAATATTTTTATCACGAGTGCGCGTGCGTGTGCGTGTGCGTGTGTATATATCTTGCGAGCGTGCATACGTACGCACATGTAGACTAGCAAAATGCAGCTGTGCAGGATGGATTTTTTTTTTGATAACCGGCGTATTCGGGCCAGCTTATGCACACCTCGATTAATCATCGGGACCTGTGCCCCGTGCCCTCAGAAGTTTCCCAACACAGATCAGGGTAAGTCGCTGGCTTTTCACACCAGGGGGGATGACCCCAAGGAAATGCATCTAGTGAGATTCAAATATTGAACTTGAAAGGGAGCAAACCATTCAAACTCACATCCTTTATTACTGAGGTAACCCCTCCCCATTCATTCCATGCTTTGTATGATCAGTGAATTAGGGTTCTATTTTGAGCTTTGGACATTTTCAGAAATTGGGAATCCTCACCAATATGTTGCATGATTTTGATATTGAATTTTGAAACTAATTCAAATAGGATATGTTGCCAATGCAGTGATGACAAAGTTGATTCAAACATGAGTCTCTGCAATGTAATTTACAGAATCATTTCTAAAACTCTGGCAACTAGATTGAAAACTATTCTCCACAAAATTATCTCTCCAACCCAAAGTGCATTTATTCCAGATAGACTTATCACTGATAATATCATTATTGGGTATGAAGCTTTACACAAGATTAGAATGAGCATAAGAAAGAAACATGGCATGGTAGCTCTTAAGTTAGATATCAGCAAAGCATATGATAGGGTTGAATGGTGTTTTCTACAGCAAGCTATGATTCGGTTGGGGTTCTCCCAATCTTGGGTAGACCTAGTTATGAGTTGTATTACTACAGCTACATTTTCGGTTATTATCAATGGGGTAGCCAAAGGTCATATTATACCAAAAAGAGGGTTGAGACAGGGGTGCCCTTTATCTCCATATATGTTCATTATTTGTGCAGAAGCTTTTTCCAATATGTTTATGCAGGCAGAACAACAAAGACAGATACACGGACTGGATTTTGGCAGCAGCATCAAAATTTCACACCTCCTTTTTGCTGATGACAGTCTTATTTTCGCGAGGGCCTCACTGGAGGAATGCAGACACTTGAAAACTATCTTTGATCTCTATGCTGATGCATCAGGACAGGTGTTTAATTATGACAAGTCTTCAATGTTTTTCAGCAGTAACACCCAAGCGAGTCTTAAGGAAGCAATCAAGAACATTTTTCAGCTTGAAGTTGTTTCGAAGCACGAGAAATATATGGTATTACCATCTATGATTGGCAGAAGGAAGAAGAGTTTTTTTCAATGATGTTAAACTTAGAGTCCTCGGCAAGATTTCTAGTTGGCAGCATAAATTCTTTTCAAGTGGGGGAAAGGAAATTCTGATCAAAGCTGTAGCACAAGCAGTACCAACTTTTGCGATGAGTGTTTTTAAGATACCTGTGGGGATTTGCGAGGATATACAGAGAGCTATTGCGAAATTCTGGTGGGGATCTAAGGAAGATAAAAAAGGCATACATTGGGCAAGGTGGGAGAGTCTAAGTCAAGCAAAGTGTAGAGGAGGTCTTGGCTTTAGGGAACTACTTCCCTTTAATCAAGCACTAGTGGCGAAACAGGGATGGAGAGTAATTCAAGCACCAGAAACTTTAGTGGCTCGAGTCTTAAAGGCAAGATACTATAAACACTCTGACTTCATGAATGCGAAGATTGGGTCCAATCCTTCTTTTGTTTGGAGGAGTATAGTGTGGGGACGACAAGTTCTTGAGAAAGGTTGCAGATGGAGGATTGGGAATGGCAGTCAAGTAGTGATAAATGAAGACAATTGGATTCCTAGGCCTTCTACCTTCAGACCTATTGTGCAGCCAGAGCTCCCCAAAGGTGCAACAGTTGCTGATTTGATTACGGTAGAATGCAGATGGAATGAAGAGTTGATAAGGGAAAGATTTAAGGAAATTGATGCAGAAGCAATTTTGGAGATTCCTCTTCCAAAAAAACCAAAACCAGACCACATTATTTGGCATTATGACAAGAAAGGCCAGTACCTAGTCAAGAGCGGCTACCAGATAGCAATGAAGATGAAACACCCAGACATTCCTTCAGAGTCTGCATCAACTAGTAACAAGTGGAGCCTTATTTGGAATCTTAATATCCCAGAAAAGATTAAATTTTTTTTGTGGAGAGCTGCCAATAATCTGTTGCCATCAGCTGTGAACCTGTGGAAGAAGAAGATCCTGCAAAGCCCCATCTGCCAATACTGCAAGTCTGGAATTGAGAGCATTGATCATGTGCTTCTGTCATGTAAGATAGCAAAGAAAGTCTGGAAAGTTACCTCTTTTAATCAGAGTATACAAGAAGCATCATGCCAGGATATCTGGACTACGTTGAATCAATTGGCCAATACTAATAATAGAACAGATCTTGAGATGATTGCTGCCGCATTCTGGGCAATCTGGCAAGCCAAAATAAGCGAATTTTTGAAGGGAAACTGGAAGGAAATTGGGGGATAATTGCAAGGGCAGAAGCGTTGGTTGATTCATATAAAAGGATAATGCATTGGAACAAGGACCACCACACAATATCAAAGGCGACCGCCATGAAGTCTTGGAATCCACCTACGGTTGGCTGGTACAAGATAAATGTTGACGCAGCGATAAATATAGAGAAGAAATGTTCTGGATTGGGAGCTATTATTAGAGACTGGAATGGTATGATTATAGTGGCAGGCAGTAAAATGTCGAAATTCCATGGAAATGTGCTCTATACGGAAGCTGAGGCAGTAAGATGTGGTATGCAACTAGCGGAACAGGTAGGGCTGACTTCGATTGTTGTGGAATCAGATGCTCGAGGGGTTGTAGATCTAATTAACAATAGGAATAGCAATATTACAGAAGTGGCTTGGGTAATTTATGATATTGAGGATGCTTGCAGACATTTCCAAAACTTTAAATGTTCTAATGTATCTAGAAATTTTAATGTTGTGGCCCACTCTTTAGCTAAGTTAGCAATCCAAAATGTTGAAACAATTGTATGGCTGGATTCATTTCCAGTAGAAATCATGTACCTTATCCTTAATGGAGGTTAATGACAAGTGTTACTTTCTTTTCAAAAAAAAAAAAAGTTGATTCAAACATTTATTGTAGCATATATAAATTTCAATTTCATGACCATGATGTAACATTTCATTTCTGTTTTGTTGGAAAAATATTATTTGTTATCGTATTTGGAAATTAATAAATTTATATTACTTATTCTATATAAATTAAATTTTCATTTTATCCCGAGTCTGTTACTATTATATGGCTTTAGACTATAATTTACTCGATCATAATTCTATCCTACCGATATCTTAACCGTTAATTAAGTTTATGTTTTTATCTAATTAATTTGTTTTTATTTTTTATTGATTTTAGTATTTTTTTTTCCTGGTTTTGTTATCAGTGTTGAGGCGGATGCCTAATGCTTTGTTTTTCCATTTATTTATTTATGAGATTAGTTTCCGTTGACCGTTTATCGAATTAAATTATTTTAATTAAGGCAGGATATGTGTCTTATCAAAGATTTAATTTATACTGGAGCGGTAATTAATTTGTTTAATTTTTTTTTTTTTTATTGCTATATTTTGTATGGTGAATTTTTTTCCAACATTTTATGGGTGTAAGCTTTGAATTTTAATCCTGAACTAATGAAATTTGTATTTTCGAAAAAATAAATGCACTAGCGGATGAAAGGTGTTGATGGTGTTTTCAGGCACTACAGCATTTTAGATAACACATCAGGGACAAAAAGGTAATCCCCTTCCTGATCAGAGCCATTAAATACCGACCCGGCACATGAGTATCATAAAACAGTTGGAGACGAGCACTTTCGTCAGAGACCGAGCATTTTCGTCAGAGACCGAGCACTTTCGTCAGAGGCCGAGCACTTTCGTCAGTGACCGACCATTTTGGGTCAGCGACCGGGCATTAATAAGATCGGCAGAAGCATT